>VXAB01001891.1:0-61449 GCA_013399175.1 Odontophorus gujanensis
TTATTTTATTTTATTTTATTCAAAACCTACAAAACGGTCAAACTCTTAAAAAATTCTGACAGGATGTTTTTTTTCCTCTGAAGGGATAGTTCTTTTCTGCTGACTTCAAAGGATGTATAGAAGGAAAAAGTAAATTTAAAGATACCAGAATTTCTTCCAAATGACTGGAAGAACCTTGTTCAACTTTACAGCAAATAGCTCATGCCTGCCTGCTTTTTGGCATTTTTTCATTTTCCAGAAGCAATAATCCATGCTATGAAAACATGCCCCCCACACTACTCATTTTGGGAAAAAAAAATAAAATAATGGGAAAAGAGGACATCATCATAAACACACCAGTTTATCTACCTGTGTGTCTGTTGAAGATGCAGCAGCACCAGGAAAGCTTCACAGTATAGAAGTAGTTACTATTCATAGAGATAACCACCTTTGGGTTCAAAGTAAATCAATAATGAATATCCATATTCCCAGGCTGCCTGGGTTCTCTAGCCCTGAAGGTCACTCAGGAAAAGCAACAGGTTTTCTGTATGCAACAGCAGATTCCTGGGGGCATGCAGCTCCCCCTTAGTGTCAGTAGTTTCTGAAATGCACATGTTGATTACATTATATTTAGTAAGAATGACATGTGCTTGGAAGAGAAAATCTCATTTTTAAAATATCAAATGACAGTTTCCCTCCTTTTTTAAAGAAAAATTGCACATTTTATTGTGCAAGAATTTTCTTTTTGAGTGAATTTTTTGTGAATTTTTTTTGTGAATTGCTTCTGCCTACTCTGAGTACAAAATGTATTAAAACTGGATATATCATCTCTGCAATTTATACTAACTTTTGCATAATTTTTCATCTAATATTGCACTATGCCATGTTGCATTTTAGTAATCTATGGAAATTTCCTTATCTTTTCACTCTGCTTCAGAAAGTACTGTCCAAAAGAACTGAAGGATTCTCAAAGAGAAATGATTGAATGATATAAAAAACAAGTGTATGTTCCATGAAATAGTGTAAACACAGATAGACCCTTTCAGAGCAACATGCCTTTTCACTCCTATAAAAAGTTATCGCACTAAGGCACTGATGAATGATAAGTCAAATTTAGAAGAGTGCATACTGTTGGTTTTTTTTCAGTTCTCGGAGGCTCAAATGGCACATGAATGAGTGGGCTAATGCTTTTGAAGGTTTGTAAAATATTCAGAAAAAAAGTCCTAATCTTCAGATTCCAGCTGAAATTTAAGTGCAAAAACAGATGAGCAAAGATGTGAGATCTGGTGCTTTTCACAATATTATTATTTGATATGCAACAGAGAGAAAAGCACAGTCGAACATGAAATTGAACATGAAATTTATCTGTGGCTCCTTCTCAGTGCAGTGAGCTCTGTTCACTAGGAGTACAGGAAGACTGCAGGACACACAGATTGTTAGGATATAATTTGTGTTTTCTTTGAAAGTTTCTGAAGTTTCCTTTTCTGTTTTAATCTCAGCAACCCACCTCACCAATTTTAAGTGATATTACATAATTTCCTTGTGATTTAATAGGAAATTTAGACCTTGTGCACTGCTGTCAGTTTTATACTCTTCACTGCATTGGCAGTTCTGTCTTCTCTCTATTCTCATATAACATTCCCACCTACTCTTTTCCACCTCCTCATCCTTCCAATTTCACCATCATCAAATATTTCCTGTGAGCAATTGTTTAAGTGTTTAACATTTATACAACTTTTTTTTTTTTGTTTTAATTTTTTTATTGTTAGGGAATGAACAGACTCATAAGATCTTTCTTAGAACAGGAAACGTGAAGTGAATATTTATTTTAATTTCAGGAAGTTGTATTTCATAATCTACCACTTTGCTGTTTGTTGAAGGTGAACAGTGAAATAACTTCAAAAAAGCCCCACCAAAACCATCACAAAATAAGCAGAGGGGATCATTTATTTATTTGCAGGTGTTTTTTTTTCTCTCCTTTTACCCCTTCATTTCCTTCAAATTATCCACAGGTTTAGTTTCTCTTGATATCTGAACTCAGAAAAGTCCATATATAACTGCAATTTGAAGAGAGCAGCAAGAGTAGACCCACATAGGAAACTGCAGCACATTCAAGTGGATTGCTGGGGCAGAAGAAATTAAAAATATGTATATTTGTTTATAATCTCAGTGGACTGAGTTCAGCTGGTTCCTTTTTTAATTAGAATAATATAATATTCCTTGTCAAAGGGATGTTTGTGAAGCTAGTAGGAACCAAGCCTTTTTCTTTTCTCTGAGCAGACATACAAAGTCAAATACCTTAAACTTTGAGTATCTGTAATAAATCTTTTTTATAGATAATTTTCTTTGCACACAGAAGACAAAACTCAGAATTAATAAGTTCACTTCAGTGTTTTTAACAGAAATAATCAGATGAAGTTCCAGGCAAAATGCACTGTTTCCTTGCCGTACTGATATTTTTCCAGCCAAATGGAAATTCAGCTTGCCAGTGACTTGCTTTAGAGGGGGTATTAATTATGCTAACAAGGTACCTTTCCAAGAACGATGAAATGAAGTCAGCATTTGTGAAACTGGATGAAATGTATCAATGTTTTTGCTGTCATCATTTTTTGTAAATCAAATGAGAAGGGATTACATGGATTACATCTGGGTGGCTGATCTCTGTTCATTTAATTTGACACAGACACCTCCTGTGTATCATCATCTTTCCGTCATCCTAATCCAACATTATGAATGTAGAAAGGAACAGTGAGAAAAATCACTAATCCGTTACATCAATCAGTGGACACCCACTTGCTCTTTCAAGACTCTTACTTCTCCTGTACAGAAAATGGTAGGTAGATCTAGGAAATCTCCAGAAGGGTAACAAAGATAGTAGACGTAATGGGATGGCATTGAGAAAGAGTCCAGAAAAAAATGGCTTTTCCAGTTAAGAAAACAAACAAATGAGAAGAAGCATTATGCAAATTTATAAAACCTATAGTATAGAGGATGAGATGAGCAATAAAACCATTCACTGCCTTTCTCAGTAAAGGAACAAGAAAGAATCACATTTAGTCATAGAATTGTTTGTGTTGGAAGGGATCTTAAAGACCATTTAGTTCCAACAGCCCTGCCATGGGCAGAGGTATCTTCCATTATATCAGGCTACCCAAAGCCCTTCCAACCTGACCTCGAACACTTCCAGGGAGGTTGCATCCACAGCTTCTCTGGGTAAGTGATACACCAAAGACAAGTAGTAGAAGATGACTTGTGGCACAGTTCACTGAAAAGCTTTGGACACCCTGCTGTGTGATATAAGTGATGTAAAATGTGCGCAACCTCAAAAATTGAACAAAGAAACTGGTGAGATAAGAGCCCTTTTGAGCTACTCCATACAGATAATTACCTCTGGCTGACCCAGAAGTCACTGAAAGCCTGTAGAGCATTCTAGGGAAGCACTGTTTTGTGTTTTCGTCATTTGTTTACACTTTACATCCATGGCTTTAGCTGCCAGAGAGATAGGAGTTGACTGGGAAGGGCACATTTTATGCTATAGTATTATGCAGGCATCAAAGAGACAATCCTGGAATCCTTCCACAGTAGTTCCTTTACGTTATTACAATTTCACAGATTTATCCTGCTGTATTTTTCTAGTTTTCTATTTTCTTGGTAGTCAGTATTTTTGCTGACAGTCTTAAACTCAATCTTCTGTTGGTTTCTTCTTCTGTTTGGAATTAACTTTCTTTATATGCAGTGTTTGAAGTATGATTAGATTAAGTTGTTTGCTTTAGTAATTTGCTTACTGAAAACCACACTGAAGGCACTAAGAAAGTATGCCTATTTACCCCAGACTTGTGATATGGGTGAAGAATATACAGTGCGAAAATGTGAAAATATGAAAATATCATGATAGAATTATTTTGATATTTTAATAACAAAAATATTTTTTTTTTAGTTTTGAAAGGATATTGGGAGATTAACTTCAGATCTTTTTTTAGTGCAAAGTTTTTATGAATAAGAAAATAAGGGAATATGAAAATTGTACTTTGGGTCAAAGTAAATGTTTATACCTGAGCAAAACTATTTGTTATTCTATTTTTATTTTTTGGGGGGGGAAGGAGGGGGGAAAACAAAACAAAACCAAATATCTATTCTTTTTCTCATAGGTCTTTTTTACATCTTAACCAGAATAAATAGCTTCAGTATTGAATTTCCACTTTTTTCTCATACTAAGTTAGTTAATAAGATTTTCCCCCTTTCATGATATTTCCCTCTACTTCAGGTAGCTGCCTACAAAGTCCACTGTGTTTTCACTGTGAGTATGTCATTCCTTCAGCAACATTAATTTTGGTTCAGAGTGATACCATGAATGTCAACATTACTTTGGATTTTCACCAGAAGTCTTAAAAGCAATAACTAACCTGCTCTCCTCAACATACAACATTTCTATAAGGGTTACCCAGGAGATTATGGCTGGGAATAGATATATCCGTATTTGAAACTAAGAACAACACGTGATATTTGCTGTATTATAAGTCAGTTGACCTCAGTGACTGTAAACGAGGTGATATTAAAGAAGAAGATGATATTAGAAAACACAAGGTAAATGTAGTATATCATTTTGACTGACTTGTAACTTTTATTTTATCTATCTATCTATTTATTTATTTATTTATTTTAATTTATTCATTGAAGAGCACAAATGCTTCTGAAAGACTTCTTCATTTTAAAATTCATTTTAATTCTAAGGACTCCAGAGTAGCAAAATAAAATTTTAATGGATTTCACCTTTTTGTTCCTTTCTTACAAAAATAGAATTTATTCTAAAGGGGAAATAAAGAACTTTGTCTAATGCAGAACTTAAGTAATGAGTAACTAAAAAGAAGAATTTACAGTACAAGTTCATTGAAAGTACAAAATCTGGGCACGATAAGCTGGAAATTGGCTGTAATTGGTGCTAGGGAATTTAACTCATGGATGTTCTCTGCTATGAACTCTGGCTCTGTTTCTGGTTTCAGACCCAAATGGGCAGATTTGAAATAGATGTGCCAATTAGATGCTTAGACAAAATTTCAACTTTGTCCTTACACAAACATCTGCACTAGCTTTGTGAGTATCTCATGTGTTACAGTATGTGAGTATTAATATGAGTTTGGATTTTACATTGTCTTCCTTATGGTATGTAAAACATAGCATGTCTCAGCATGGATTGTTTGAAAACCATAACGTATTATAGTATGTTTCACTGAATCTAAGCTTTGGATCATTCATCTAATACAAACTGTAAATGGTATCTTCTTTTATTTTCCTTTGAGTCACTAGTTCCAGTAGCTCAGTCAAACATATGTGCCATCTATTTTTGGAAATGAGAAGTTGGATTATCTAAGGGCGTCAATTGCTTAATATTGAAAAAGTTATAAACAGTGATTAATCTGGTCGGATGTGTAAAAATAATACATAAAAATACCAAGCATTAAAATTAATGCAGTCCGACTGCAATAGCAGTGAATGAACATATATTCATCATACTTGAAAAAAAAAATGAAGGGAGTGTGGAGAAAATCTATTTGATTGGTTACTGGTCACCTTCATATAAGAAAAAAAGATTGAATGAGTGAAAGAATGAATGAATGAGTGAAAGAATGAATGAATGAGTGAATGAATGAATGAATGAGTGAATGAATGAATGAATGATTGAAATATTTATCTTAATATGCACAGTTCTGTATACATATTTGTGTGTGTGTACACACATGTATGAGAGAACTCCTGTTACCATGCATCTAAAGTGGTCTGAACATTGATACAGATGTGAAAAATCACGTGAAAAATCATAATCAAAATGAATGAAAAAAGAAAGAGTTTTAGAAAAAAAATTTAAAAAATTTAAAAAATCTATCTATCTGGGATCTCTAGAGGTCCCTTCCCTACAATTCTGTGATTCTGTGATCAAGGTAACCAAACACTGGGTATAGGTAGGGAACCTTATTGCTGATTTGCACAACCAGAGGAGGTGCCTGGGTCTGAGAGGAGAGCTGCCATGCACTCATCCTTCACCCCCTCTGGTAGCACTCATTTAGGACTAGCAATCCACAAGGATGCCTAGGCAGGTATACAAATGTACATCCTTGTAATGCTTTAATAAGATATTACTGAAAACTGCTATCAATTTCTACTACAGTTGCTATTGACTGTCAGAGGTGATCTTTAGATGTGGGAACTTAACAACTTTATTTGTTATTGATACATATGTTGTGCTTTTTGCTGTATTTTACTGAGTACCTTTTTTGATCAATAGTTTTCTTGTAACATCTACAGGCTGGTTGCAAACAGGCTGTAGAGTCTTCATGCATTGTGGCCGAACAAGCCCTCAGGTGCTCAGGTATGGATGAAATAGTAGGAAATAAGAGCAGCCAGCTGCCAGAAGCAGAGTCCAACACTGCAATTTCCCCAGTACAAGAGGCAGCCTTGAGTCTCTGAGCTGTTCCAGGTGGAGGGATTTATTTCCACTCCCATACACCATTGGTTCATGTGGATCAAAAAGCAAGTTGTGCCTGCATTCTACCCAAGTGCAGAGCTTGGGGTCATTGCTGTAGTATGGTGCATCTCAGACTCCCTTGTTTCTTACGGCAAATGGTAGGCTCCAGTTATTGAGGGATGTACATCCCTGCAGACCCATCTCTCCTCATAATGCTTTCCAGATTTTCCAACTTCCATTAAACAAAATATCCATTCTGCTGTAAAAACAAAGTAGATCTTTACTGAGAGTACTATTTTAAAATTGAAACATCATGATATTTGATTACTAATTGTCAGTAAAATAAGTGCTGTAGGCATACATATTCACTTACAACTCTCAAAGACATTTGTGAGGTGCCTTTCTTTTCATTGTTAGTTGAGACGAAACTTCTGCAGATTAGATGCAATTCCAAGATTATTTTTTCTTTTCTGTTGCGTATTTTTTAGTTTTCTCTAGATTATCTTATCTTCTCAAATCCCATGGTCAAGTGAGTTATTGTTAAGATAGGTCATGGCAGCAACATCCTTTATTTTAGCTTTTTAAAAAGTACTGTTACCTTGGCAACTGCCATATAACCTCCTTGAAATAACATGCACAATATATAATATGATCTTTTGCACTGCAGAATGTTCAAGGGAAAATGTTCAGTGTTAAGCACATTTTTTCCAAATTATAATGAGCTTTGAATGACATTTTTAATAATTTTCTATCTGCTATTCCCATTTAAAATACTCTGCTCAAGAAAACAAATGAGTGCATCTAAGGGTACTTACATCCCTAGTGACCACTTCAGTTAGTGGCAGAGCAGACTGTATACATTATTTGCCATACAAGTATTATAAAAGTTATATCAGTGATTTGTTTCAGTCATTTCATTCCACTTACTCAATTTCTCTCAAATAGCTCAGACAATAGAGCCATTAAGCTAAGGTAGACAGAAAGGTTTCCTCAGCTCACATTCATCTAAATTACTTAATTCAAAAATTCATGGATTTTAAGACCAGATGCAATCTGGTCTTAAAGTGTGGAGTCTTGAACAGTTCAAATAACAAAATCTTACAAAGCAATCACTCAGAAAGATCCAAATGTGTTGTTCAGTTTTTAGGAAAGTATTCTTGTTAACCACCTTTGTGTAGCAAATGCTGAACCAGGCTGGGATCTGATTTCAATGCTGCCAGGGTGGAAGCAGAATATAAATCCTATATTTTGTATGCTTTGCCTTGTCTTGGACCTTCTCAGGACTGGCCTTCGGAGCAATTCATTGTACTGTGATTATGTGTTCCAGCTTCTGAGAGACACACTCTTTCTGGCTTCTGAGTTTCCCAGTGATGGAAGTTAGCAATGACTCAGACAAAGAAATAAAATAAAGTAATGGTTAATGCAAAAAAATTACTTTCCAGTTTTAAAAATGTAATAACTAAAAGTAAACTATTAATTAAAGCATGTTTATACATCATTTATGATGATCCCATTGCTATTCCTGGAGTATCCATTGGTGCAGTCCCTCACTCCCCAGCACACAGCCCCAGTTCTTTGCCCATTTCTGTTTGCTCTGAAACGTCACTGATTTCCTATCTGTCTTTTAGCTACCATCTATGTCTTTCAAAATCTCTGCAGACTGTACGAGCCACCTAGGTATTGACCTCCTAATCAGATGCTGGTGAATTTTATGCTTAGGGTTTATCAAGATAGCAAAGATGTATTTTTTAGCAGTGTATAGCTCTTTTCCTTCACTTTAGTCAGACAGCTGACAACAATGCAAATGATTGTGGTCTGATTTCAAAAGAGAGATTCCTGGTGCAGAAAATAGACAAAAAAAAAAAAAAAAGGGGGAAAACCTCAGTCCTGATTTTAATTTGAAAAGTAAAAAATAGAATTTTTCTGTGACCTCTTGGCATTTTTTTCTACCTACGAGATATTTATTTCCCTCCTCTTTCTAGTGAAGAATGTGCAAAAAAATGGGATTTCTATTCACAGATTTGCATTGTTACTATTATTTTCATACTTTACTCAAGTAAACTGTTCTCGAATCTTTTCTTTCTGACCAGAGGCATAGGTCTGCTGAATTCAGTGAAGCTACATAGTTGGAACTAGAAGGTAGATGAGAAGAAACCCTGCTGTTTCTAAGAAATTTGAGAAGACTGTAGGTTTCTTGTTCATTAAAAAATATTACTGCTATGGTTTTAATACTCATTATTTATTATAGAATTATAGAAAATACCTGTTTGTTGCTTTGAGCCTGAGTACACTTAACCTGTCTAAGCCAACTAAGGGTGATCTTTTTGCTAGTAAGAGGCATACTTTCAGAATGTTTTTTGTTGGGTTATATATGTAGTAGCAATTTCAAACAAACAAACAAACAAACAAAAACAACAAAAACAAAAACAAAAAACAAAAAACAAAAAACAAAAAACAAAAAACAAAACAAAACAAAAAAACAAGCAATCAAATCACCAGCATCTAAAAGAAGCAAAAGGTGGTGGTATTCAGTTGATTCTTGCTTGGAAAAAGTGACATTTCCACTTATTTTCAAGCAACAAAACAAGAGAGAGAAAATGCATTGTACTACATGTGTGGAAGGAGACAGATAATCAGTAGAGAAAAAGATTATATCACATTGATTATATCACATCCTCTTCAGACTACTGAACAACATGTTGTGCACGTTTGACAACACAAACATTCTCTCAACTTCCCAGGAGACAGGACTACTTTGTACTAAAGAGTGAAAAATAGAGTCAGAAATTGTTCATGCTTGTATTTTATTTCTCAAGACTCCCTTCTTGGAAGTAGTCTCCTGCAACAATCCATCTGAAATTCCCCTAGTTTCAAAGTCTGCAGAGTGGATCTTAAATTTAATGTTCTAAACCCAATGGAAGAGCATGCTTATGAAGATCCAATTCTCCCAGCAATCTCTCTCTCTCTTTAAAAAACAGAAAAAAAAGAAAAAAGAAAAGAAAATGTTACGTCTGATAAATATATAATATACAATATAGCACATATTCTCCATATTCTCTCACCCTCTCCCATCTCATCTGGAATTAATTGTTCTAATTTAAAAATTGTGATTTTTATTTTTTTTTAATTCTACTGGTTGGAAGATGTTCTGGAATGGCATTTGCATTTGAAAAATGCATCATGATTCAAGTCAGCAGGATATTTAAAGTGATCCAGCACCCAGATTTCATATTTGTCATCTCTCTGCTTCTTTCTTAGGTCTAAGTAATCCTGCAATCTATTGTACCATTTTCCGGGGTGTAGCAAACAAGTTAATGCTAGAGTTGTCAAGTATTTCCAGGTGTAAATACAGAAACAAAAGGTAACCTTTTAAAATCAAATAAATAAACAAATAAACCAATTATGTACTCATAAACGAGACATGTAAGAACAGAGTTATGGTAGCACAAAACATTACATAAAGTGCAAATTGCCAAAATACATTTCATAATACCCTTGCTATTTCAAAATATCCTTATAAGCAACAGTCATTTTTTTAATATGCTGTTTAAAGCAGACTGTATTATAAGTTGAAAAAAAAAATCTCATTAACACTTAAAATTTATGAAATAAGACATTTGGATGTTTCTTGTCTATTTCTTGTATAAACATCGGCAAAAAAATGACTTTCACTCAAATTCAGGAAGAAAATAAGGAGCCAAAAATGTCTGTCCTTGTTTCTCTGTCACAGACACAACATCTTTGCATGTATTACACTCATTTGGTTTTGTCAACTTTTGAAGCTGAACCATCTGAGAACGTCTGATAGGTGAGAGGTCAGGATTTGAGTAGTACTTTAAGGGAGAAAAGGGCACTGGGACAACAGAGGAAGGTGAGAAGTCCTTAGGCAGATTTTAGGAGGTTCAAGATCCTCCTAAAGAAAATGCAGGAGACGGATGCTGCTGGAAATGATAGCACAAAGACGACAATCGCTGGATTTCACTGTTCTTAGGAAGCTTTGGTGAAGTTCCAATGCTGGGGTTGCCCCTTGCTGCTGAAGGCATGGTAATACAAGTGTCTGGTAGTAGAATAATCTGAATTTCTTTCTCCTAGAGAATGAGAGCTGGATGGCAAGGCCCAGGGAGATGAGAACTGGTATACTGTGGAAAAAATAGAGTGCTGTAGTCCATCTCACAACCAACAGCCCTTAGGATCCCCAGGGACCATGTCCTGTGAGTCATCTGCTGTGTGGCTCATAAGGATTTGAAAACTATGATTTCTGGCCCAGGAATAATAAAACTTGGAGGGGGTGGAAATAACGATGATGGACTTTGAATATATATTTTTATTCCTGAGGTTCAAAGTGAGAGTTATACTTAATGAGGAGCTCATGGAATCCAGATTCTTGTTGTTGTTGTTGTTGTTTTTGAAGGTGGTATGACTTTGATTCAAACATAGACGCACAAAAAAAGGTGTTGTATTATTGTATTTGGATGTAGAATATGTCAGTGCGCCATAAGGTAACATGGTGTAGGGATCTCAGAGATAACTTGGCTTTTCGAAGCAATCTTACTGCCTTTATTCAGTACACCACAGAGGCTGACTTGCATTTCTCCGTAGAAAGCAAGAGATTACAACAATATTGTGGAAAACTGAAATAATGTGAAGGCACAAGATCATTATATCCTCCAGTATGGTAGCCTTATATGTAAATGATGTGTTGTTAACCAAATTTAGACATTTCAGAAATGCAGAATATCAAGGGTGCATAGAAAGCCATTATCAAAACAAATCTAAATCAACAAGATTGATGTCAGAAATAATCAGAGGTGGCTTTGTTTGAGCTGAGGTTCTTCTATCACAGTATTAGAGGGCAAGTGGAGCTAAATGACACTGAAATAAAAATAAAAGAAGCTTGTTTCTTTTCAAAACAACAGCATAATTTCTCTTGACTGCAGTAGTAAAAAATTATTTGGAAAAAGAAATAAGCTGATTTATCTATCCAGGGAAAACTGTATAGGCTTGGATACTATATTCACAGCAAGACTTGGCTGATGAATAAAGAAAATCTTTAGATCAGGCAACAATAAAAATAAAAGTCTAGATAAAGGCTGAAACCAGAAACTCCATAGTGTACAGAAATGCGAGCAATGATGATGGGTAAGGGTGATTGTTGTTCTTTTGCTTTTTTTAGAAAATATATTTTTCTGTAAAACTCTGAAATGAAAAAGAGCAATAAAATATCATTTAATATAAAAATTGAGTATCAAGACAAAAGGAGGAAAATTAAAATTTTAGGACTTCAGGACCTGGAAGACTTTTCTATCTCTCTTAAAACAAACATCATAGACAAACACTTCAGACAGTATAACAGCTATTATCTTCCCACCACCAATCTGAAAGCCACACTGACAGCAAGCCATCAAGTATGCTTATTTTAAAAGAAAGGATAAATTCTTCCTCCTTAATGATTTGCTACTCTGAAGGGCTATGAAAACAAACACTATTAAGTAAAATTGCATTTACTACTTTTGTTCAGGCTGTGCAAATCCAAAGTCATATGCAGTATCTCCTGCCATGAGGTGAAGGGAAAACAGAAATCCAATATGAGTCTTTCCAAAATGCCACTGAAAAAATTGCCCCCAAATGTCTTTTTTTTCCCAGAATTTTTCATGCCTTCTTAGGAATTTCTTCTTTGTCAAAGGCCATATTGCCAACTACTGTTGGCCAAATGTTGCTCTAAGTTTTTACTTTTGAGTTCCAAAGTCTCAGGAAATATTTTCATAGAAAGAGAGTGAATCTGTAATGAAGAGAAGCTCAGATAAATCATTGACAGTGCCTAATGATGTAACTAAGTATAACGCAGCATGCTACCAAAAACAGGCACCTCTGATGGCATCAAAGAATGGGCTTTGAAACATATGTTTGTACATGGAATGTTTTTTACCTTCTTAATTGGGAGTATGATAGCTCTTCTGGTTCACAAGGGATGGAAGCATCCGCAATTACTTAATAAGAACTAACACTGTTTTTATCATTTAACTAACACTGAATTAAGACTATTAGCCTATTAGTGCATCAAAAAAAGAAAATAAATCAGAGATCAGGAATTATCACAATGCTAATTTTTCTCATTTATGTTTTCATTTCATATATTTCATTTCATATATTTTTCATTTATATTTTCTTCATGTGCATCTGCTTTTTCTCATTTGTTTGTTTTGAAAACTTGAATTATTAAAACAATCCTTATGAGGTAGGAAACATTATATTTCACTTTTAGATAGCAAAATGAGACTTGGGGAATGAAAACAACTATTCAAAGTCCCAACATGAAACCATTGACGGCTTTGGAGTAAAGAAAGATTTTAACAATTCTACCTCCTCAAGAATCATGTCTTTCCATACAGCTAGCAATCAGTTAAGCAGTCACTTGATGGGTGGCTAGGATTATATATAGAAAGTAAATGACAAATACATTATTTATCACTTTTGAACTGGGAGAATGAAAAATTAAGCCACAACAGACTGCTAGAGGTGTGATGCTCTTACACCCATTGCATAATCTGGGAAAAATCTGTAGATTTATTTTCTCTCTGAGTGCTAGTGTTTGTGATTTATGCTGTCAATGTGAGGTACTCAGCTCCCGATGAGATCCTGTGGCAAGCATTTGAAATTCCGAAGACCATTCCCCATCTACCTAGAGGAAAGCCATTCTGGGGTTGTGAATATAGCTTGTCTCTGAAGAGGAGCCTTGGTGTGGTTGCTTAGGAACCAGATAAAGGGATTCAAGGGAGAAAGAAGGTGTAATCGTAATGAATGAAAATATAATCTACGGCACCAGTGAACTCATAGATAATTGGAAGAGGCTTTGTTGCCTGTATGGTTGATAAAATTATATTTTCATTTCTATCAATTTGTTCCTGTCGAATTAATCTTGACTCCTTTAATTGTGATTTAGATGTAAATTATGTCTCTATTCACAAAATCTTGTCAGAGTATGTACATATTATCCAAGGGAACCAACAATTAAGAAATTATTTCAGAGAAAAACTGTCCTAACAAGCTAATGAAAAGGAAAGCTTTATTTGTAACTTTGTTTATAGAGCAGCATTTGGACAACATGTGTCTTGGGATCTCTGAAGATGGTCAGGTACTGTAGATAAACACTGACGATGATCTCACAATTACATAAATAAACTACTGTCATCATTGCTGCAACAAGCTGTCCATAACTGGAATATAATTATGATTCAGCTCTCCATTGCCCCCTCAGTGAATGCACACATAGCAGCTGTGTGACAAATGTCGGCATATGGTGAGACAATAACATAAGCTGAAGATACCTCAGACCTTTAAATTTGCATACAAATAGGCCGTCAGCACGACGTTGTGTTGACTGGGTGCAGAGCAGATGTAACCTGAAATAAAAGGTGGGTGCTGGTGGGCTGCTGAGCTGCCATCTGCCTGCCAACCCTGACCATTATTCCAGCATGTCCTCCTGCCTCCTAAAACCAGTACTCTGGGCAACACGCTTATGTGGAGGTGTGCATCTTAAGGTGAAACTCCACAAGGCCAAAAAGCGAAATAAAGTGTGTTGCTACAGTTCTGTCTGTTTTGAGAACTGAAGAATTTTTTCCCTTGTTGTGTGACACTGATCACAATACTCAAGACATACTGATAACAAAGAATATGTTGCTTGCATTAGTGTAAATAATCTAATGAATTCATTAGATTATAGATGAGTCCCTTATGCAATCATTCATGCATTTTTGTTTTTAAAGTTGTTAAATGCATCCAAAAGGAAACAAAAGTGAAAACAACCTCAGCACAGGTGGGCGATGATATGGTGTTTAATTACTCGTTTATAGCAACGATTGTTTCATCATGTTGTCAAAGGTTATGTGGGAAAAATATGTTGCATTTGCATGAATTAAATATAATGAAAATGGATAAAAATAATGCTGAAGCCCTACCTACCCAGGAGTGTATGATATTACTCCCAGAGTCACTCCTGGAGGGGATAACATCATTAAGGCATGAGTTCGAAAGCACAAGCATGTAAATATACAGCCAAATAAGTTCAGAAAATCATCGTGTCTCAGTAGGAGGCCAGTAGTGAGAGCTCAGTGAGATAAAGAGTTGAGAACTTATTCAGAGAAAAGTGGGGATGAGTTTCAAATTAAAATAAAAGTAAACAGTGATACTGTGGTGTCTCCTTAACTCAAATTTTTCTTTTATCAGTAGATGTGTTTTTTATGCAAACAGCATCATCTTAGCAAGTCTACAGAAGCAGCCAAGAAAACAGAATCAATTTGAAGAGCTTTCTCTGCTGGTAATTCTCTTTCATTTTCTTCTGTTCCTTAACTGTGCCATTTCTTCCAATGGTTCAGATTTGAAAGTGGTTTTCACTATAATTTGTTGCCTGCCATTTTGAAATCGAGATGCTGCCACTGGATGAACTTCTGATTTGGCATTTGAAATTCCTAGTGTTCATATCTGGCTGTTGCGTATGAGAACAAAGAGGGAAGAAACAGAATCACAGAATTGTAGGGGTTGGAAGGGACCTCTAGAGATCGTCGAGTCCAACCCCCTTGCCAAAGCAGGTTCCCTAGACCAGGTTGCACAGGTAGGCATTCAGGCAGGTCTTGAATGTCTCCAGTGTAGGAGACTCCACAGCTGCTCTGGGTAACTTGTTCTAGTGCTCCGCCACCTGAACTGTGAAGAAGTTCCCACATGCTTTACTATGGAACTTCCTATGCTTCAGTTTGTGGCCATTTCCCCTTGTCTTGTCACCACACACTGCTGAGAAGACTCCAGCCTTGTCCCTTTGCCTCCCATTCCCTGGATATAATATATTTCAGTTCTTTTTTCAAGGCTGAACAGATCCATGTCTATCAGCCTTTCCTCATAAGGGAAGTGTTCCATGATGTTTATCATTTTTGTAGCCCTCTCTGAATTCTTTTGAGGAGATCCCTGTCCTTTTTGTACTGGGAAGCCCAGAACTGGACACAGTACTCGAGGTGAGGCCTCACCAGGGCAGAGTAGAGGGGGAGGATCACCTCCCTTGACCTGTTGGCCCCGCTGTTTATAATGCCCCCCAGGATACCATCGGCTTTCTTGGCCACCAGGGCACACTGCTGGCTCATGGCCTGCCTGTCATCCACTGGGACACCCAGTTCTCTCTCCTCAGACCTCCTCCTCCAGCAGGTAATCCTCAAACCTGTACCGGTGCATGTGGTTATTCCTCCCTAGGTGCAAGACTCTACACTTGGTCTTGTTAAACCTCATCTGGTTATGGAAATGACCCTTCATTGCACACTAACAAATGTGAAGGCCTTGTGGACAGGGTCAGAGTGAGGATGAATGAGAAAATAAAGTGCAGAATGGAAAGAGGAGGGCTCTGACAAGAACTTAGGGTCTTGGTCCTGTTTTTTGGTCCTGCTGCTGCAGGAGGGAGGACAACAGAGATCTATGGGACAGGGAATTGCTGATCTGCTTCAGCAAGGGGAAATGAACTCCCTCAATACTCCCTGAACATCAGCAGAGCAGAAAGCCTGCCACACTGACGTGGCTTGAGAGGTAACAGCAACGTGAGTTCGATAAAGAGCTATCTTCTCTAAATCTGAGCTGAGCATTCTTACTGCGTGCCAGTTTTTAAACTGTTCTCTAGTTAATTCTTTTGCCACAGTCACAGAACCATAGAGATTGGAAGGGACCTTTAGAGATCATCTAGTCCAAATCCCTGGTAAAACAGGATCCCTAGAACAGGTTGCATGCCAATTTTCACATTACTACATCTGGTACCCACGATGAGACAGATAATCTTACAGTTATGTTCACTGTTAGCTCTCTATTGTAAGAGCATGGTGCAACAGCAGCTTTTTCCAAATCTACTGCAATGTCTGCTGTGCCCCAGTACCTACTAAAATCAAATTCCACTGGTCTAGATCAGCTCTGGTAACATTTCTAGAAACAAGATGTACCAACATGACAATTTCAAAATGTCTAAATGATATATAATACTTTTTTAGTTACTGCTGGAAAAGAGACCACATCATAATCTGTATCATGTGGTTTTTTTCATATTATGCTCAACACAAATATTTACAGGACAATCTGACTTTTTCTAGAGAAGACTCCTAACACTGAGCAGTAGGTTTCACTTTCAGAATTGTATATTGCTTTTCTACAGTTGATACCTTCATATTTATATCCATTTTAAGCTTTTCCTTTCAGATACATGTTCATATTTCTTAAAAAGTTTATCAGTGGAAAGAGTGGTAATACTAGTTAAAGAAACATGGAGGAATGAATATGAAAATAATTTATATATCCTGGTTAACAATACCTATTTCAACCTATTGATTTACTGTTTTTTGTGGACATTTTTTCTTTTTTCCACATTTTTCTCTATTGTGGAAGTTAAGCCACTCTTCAATAGCAGTATGTTTCTATTTCTGACTGACTGAAATTTTATTAAATGATCTTTCAAATAAAAATAAAAATAAATCCTAATATGGTCCAAAAGTTTAATAATGGAATGGGCAAAACACTCAGGTATCTCACTTTTTTCCTTCCTTCACTATCGTATTTGAAAATGCCTGCTTCTTGCTATCCATTCACAAAACAACTCTCTATACTTGTCATTGAGGCAGAACAGTTCCTGATGCAGTGAAGATGGGAAAAGTACCATTTTCCCGATTGAGTCAGATCCATTCTGCTCTGTCCGACAGCTATGCTCAGTGTAAAGTCATCACCTTGTCTCAAATAGAAATCTAACTGGCATTTTTGCCCTCTGTGGTCAGGATACTTTCTCTTTAGTCTTGCTCTCTCTCCCTGTCTCTGTTGTTGTTATTTATTTTGGAATTTTCTGAATGTCATGTTCCTGTTTCATTGTTTTCAACTGCTAGTTTTACTTACTTATCAATCTCTTCCTTATTTTAGTTGCATTTTTTTAATTAAGAATTTCAAGTATCCAAATTCTTCAGTTCTGGTTGATTTTTCTCCCATTGAAGCTGTGTATATTTTTGCTCTTAACTAGGTTTTGATAAATATATTTTTCTCTTTCACAGAATTTTCCTTTTTGATGAGATACGCTATCTTCAGATTAATCCTCAGGTTCCTTTTTCTAAACTACAGAATCATAGAACAGCTTAGGTTGTAAGGCACCTTAAGGATCATGAAATTCCAATTTTGCCATTTTCAGGGTTGCCAACTACCAGTTCAGCTGTGCAGGGCTCCATCAAAGGTGCCTTGAACACCTCCAGAGATGGAGCTTTTGCAGCTTCACTGGACAGCCTGTACCAGTGCTTCAATGCCTTCTGAGTAAAGAATTTCCACCTAATATCTAACATAAATCACCCCTCATTTACTTTTAAGTCATTCCACTGTGTCCTATCACTATCAGACTGTATACAAAGCCAGTCTCCCTTCTGTTTGTAAGTGCCTCTCTAGTACTAGAAGGCTGCAATGAGGTCTCACCAAAGCCTTCTCTTTTCCAAGTTGGATAAGTCCAGACCCCTCAGCCTTTCTTCATAAGAGAGATCGACTCTCTCACCCTACTGGTCACCCCTCTTTTGATGTAGCCCAGGATGCTGGTGTCCTTCTGGACTGCAAGCACACACTATTGGCTCATATCCAGTTTCTTGTCCACAAGGATTCTCAAGTCCTTCTCCACATGGTTGGTCTGAAGGAGTTCTTTTTCCAGTTTGTACACATATTGGGGATTTACTCAACTTAAATGCAATGTCTTGAACTTGCCTTTATTGGATCTCAATATGTTCCTGTGGGCCCACTTTTCAAACTTGTCCAGGTCACTCTAGGTGGTATCCCTTCCTTTTGTTGTATCAGCTTCACTACTCAGTTTGGTGCCATCATGCTCTCAATCCCACTATCTGGGTAATTAATAAAAAGGTTGAAGAACACCAGTTCCAAGACTAACATCTGCAGACACCACTTCACCAGTGTGGTGATCAGTCTCTGCTTGGACATTAGGCTGTGGATTACAACTCTGGCTGTGACCATCCAACCAGTTCCTTATCCACTGAATAGCCCACCCTTCAAAGCTATATCTCTCCAGTTTAGATATAAGGATGTGCTGTGGGAAAAGGATGCAGTGTAGGACAAGCTACAGTTTGAATCTGTATTATCTGCATGTATCTGACTTCTTCCAAGTGAAGCTCTTATTCATTCACTCAAATGTATTTATTAACACAAATGTTAATACATTCATATTTTTTTCCTCATTTGTAGATACATTTTACGCACAGAAATTTGCAAAGAAGGTGTCATATAAATATATATTTAAAATTCTTTGTCTGTGTCTGCATGTTTTGTCCCATTCTCAATAACCATGTTTTCTTTCCTTTCTGCGCTCGCAGATTAAGCTATTGTCTTCCTGTAGTTTTTGTGCCTTCCATTCCCTTCTGAGTTCCTTTCTGTCTTCAGCTCCTGACAATCACTTTATCTCATCTACTTTTCTGAGGATCCTGTATTCATTATTATGTAGCACTGCCTTTCATCTTAGTGTCTCCTGTCAGCCTGAATAAAGGCAGAGAAAAAAACCAACAACGAATCTTCCCTCCCTGTGTTCCCTTATAGAGTTATGACTCTATTGTATTTCATTTCTCTTAACTTCATTCGCTTATTTAATTCTGAGAAGCAAACCAGAATAATTTAAAATACAAAGTGTGGAATCATAGAATCATAGATTAATAGAATCAGAGAATGGCCTGGGTTGAAAAGGACCTCTAAGATCATTGAGTTTCAACCCCCTGCCATGGGCATGGTCACCAGCCATAAGACCAGGATGCCCAGAGCCACATCCAATTTTGCCTTGAATGCCTTCAGGGATGGGGTATCCACAACCTCTCTGGGCAACATGTTCCAGTGCATCACCACCCTCTGAGCGAAAAACTTCTTCCTAATATCTAACCTAAATCTCCCTTGTCTTAGTTTAAAACCATTCCCCCTTGTCCTATCACTATCAACCCATGTAATCAGACATTGCCCCTCCTGTTTATACACTCCCTTCAAGTACTGGAAGGGCACAATGAGGTCTTCCTGGAGCCTTCTCTTCCCCAAGTTAAACAATCCCATTTCCCTGAACCTTTCTTCATAGGAGAGATGCTCCAGCCCTCTGATCATCTTAGTGGTCCTCCTCTGGACACATTCCAAGAACTCTGTGTCCCTCTTGTGCTGGGGGCCCCAAGTCTGGATGTAGTACGTCAGATGGGACCTCACAAGAGTTGACTGGAGGGGGACAGTCACCTTCCTCAGCCTACTGGCCACCCCTGTTTTGATGCAGCCCAGTATACAGGTGGCCTTCAGGGCTACAAGCACACACTGTGTGCTCATCTCCAGCTTCTTGTCCACCAGGATCCCCAAGTCCTTCTCTGCATTCCTGTTCTTAGGGAGTGCTTCCTCCAGTCTGTATAAATACCTGGGATTTCCCCGACCCAAATATGACACCTTGCACTTGGCCTTGTTGAACCTCATTTGGTTTACATGGACCTACTTCTCCAGCCTGACAAGGTCCCCCTGGATGGCTTTCTGTCCCTCCAGTGTACCAGCTGTGCCATTCAACTTGGTGTTGTTCACAAACTTGCTGAATGTGCACTCGATTGTATCATCTATGTCACTGATAAAGATGTTGAAGAGCACCAGTCCTAATCCCTGGGGAACACCAATTATGACTGGCCTCCACCCGAACATAGAACTGTTGATCAGAGAATCACAGAATCACAGAACTGTAGGGGTTGGAAGGGACCTCTAGTGATCATCGAGTCCAACCCACTGCCAAAGCAGTTCCCTAGCCCAGGTTGCACAGGTAGGCGTCCAGGAGGGTCTGGAACGTCTCCAGAGAAGGAGACTCCACAACTGCTCTAGGCAACTTGTTCCAGTGCTCCATCACTCTCACTGTGAAGAAGTTCCCATGCACACTTGTGCAGAACTTCCTATGCATTAGTTTTTGTACATTTCCCCTTGTCCTGTCCCCACACACTACTGAGAAGACTCCAGCCTTATCCCTTTGCCTCCAGGTCCTTAGTTGTTTATAGACACAACCTTTTGTCTGTGACCAGACAACCAATTCTTAATCCATCAAACACTACATCTTTCAAATCCATATCTCACCAATTTAGAGAGAAGGATGTGATAAGAAACAATGTTAAAGGCATTACAGAAGCCCAGGTAGATGACATCTATCACTCTTCCCCTGTCCACTGATGCCATCACTACATCATAGAAGGCCACCATATTCTTCAGGCAAGATCTGCCCTTGGTGAAGTCATGCTGGCTGTGTTGGATCAGCTCTTTATATCGTATGTGCCTTAACATGTCAACTAGGAGGACCTGCTCCATGATCTTTCCAGGCACAGAGGTAAGTCTCACTGGCTTGAAGTTCCCCAGGTCATCCTTTCTCCCTTTCTTAAAAAATGGGAGTAATGTTTCCCTTTTTCCAGTCACCAGGGATTTCACCTGACAGCCATGATTTTTCAAATATGATGTAGAGCAGCTCAGCAACCACATCAGCCATCTCTCTCAGAATCCTGGGATGCATATCATCCAGCCCCATGGACTTACCTGCATTCAGTTTCGTGAGGAGGTATGACTTGTTCCACTGCTACAGTGGGACATAATGCTTTCTTCTCACCCACACCTAGTNCTTTCTTCTCCCCCACACCTAGTGGATCAGGGTCCTGGCAGACACAGGGAGCCTGGCAGCCAGTGAAGACTGAGGCAAAGCAGTTATTGAGCACCTCAGCTTTTTTCATGTCTAAGGAAGCCAGTTCTCCACCTTCATTTATCACAGGGGCAAAACTCTCCTTGGCCTGTCTGCTCCTGCCTATGTACCTGTAGAATCCCTTCTTGCTGTTTTTCACATCCCTTGCCAAGTTCAGTTCCACCTGTGCCTTGGCTTTCCTGATCTTATCTCTGCACATGCAGATGACATCCCTGTATTAGTCCCAGGTTACACAACCCTGCTTCCACTTCCTGTACATCTCTCTTTTCCCTCAGTTTAAGTTGCAGCTCCTTGTTCTGCCATGACAACCACCTGCCTCCTCTGCTCAATTTCTTATGCTGGGGGATGGAGAGCCCTTGTGCTCAGAGAAGGCTGTCCGTAAAGAGCTTCCAGCTCTGTTCTGTTCCTATGCCCTTAAGGACAGTTTCCCAGGAGATCCCATCCAGCAGTTCCTTGAGCAGCTGGAATTTTGTTCTCTTGATGTTCAGGGTCCTGCCTTTAATTTTGCTAGGCCTGAGTTCTTCCAGATCACAAACTCCACCACAGCATGATCACTACAGCCCAGGCTGTCTCCAGTCTTAACTTCTCTTGATCTTCTCCGCACTGGTGAGCATCAAGTCCAGTAAGGCTTCATCTCAGGTTACCATTGAGTAGGTGAACCAGAAAGTTAACCTGAACAGACTCCAGGAATCTCCTGGCTTTTCTGCCACACGTCATGCTTCTATCCCTGTGTGGAGCACAGGAACATCATAAAATAATTGTATCTTTCGTTCTGAAAGCCAGGTAACTGAGAAATGATGTGTGAATTACTGAAAAAATCCTGTATTTAAGAGTTTAAGTGTTCTTGTATGTTGTTGTTGATAATCATGCAGAAAAACTTATCTATTTATGCATGGACACTTGGTGTCAAACAAGCAGATGTTTCATGTCTTACTATAAAAGACAATAATTTTAGTTAGCAATATGTGTATTTGGAGACATACCCATAAACATGAATTCTGAGATTTGCTGAGTTTAGGATTTTGCATATGGCTTAAGGATAACTGTACAACACCACTGACTTCATTGAGGCACGAAGCAGCCATTAAAGCCTCATATTGCAACTTCTGATAAGAGCCAGATCTTAAGAAATAAGATCTCCAGATATCATACACTCTTCCTTTTTCTTCTCTCGTGCGTGATTTCACTTTTCAAATCAATTTATTTTGTAAGGAATGAGTTTTAATGCATTATATTTTTCTGAGAAGTTTGAAATCTATACCCTCCCAGGAGATAAAAGCTTATAGCATTATTTGTCACTTTATGCATTTACTACGTACACTTAGAGATTAAAGGCATATTTATTGTAAGTACTGCAGCAATGAATTAGGTGGTGTGTGTTTCATCTATACTTGTCATGGTGCTATAGAGCTTGTTAGCAGACTAGGATACACAATGATTTAATGTTGTGTTCAAATTCATCTTTCTATTTCAGGCTTAGGATTTACAATTATCTTGTCAGTGTATTTCAAAAGAGCAGAACGTTGACTCCTTACACACACACACACACACACACACACACACACACACACAAAAAAGTAAAAGAAATCTACCTAATAACTTAATAAGTATGTCTAGGAGAAGCAATGATGGTTCATAAAACAAAACATCCTACTTTATCTTACTTAACCTTGTTCTGCTCAGATTTCTTTTTATAAAACAAGCAGTGAGTTCATTACCTCAACAAATAGCTGAGTCAAGAAATGTGAATTTGGACCATACATTGTATACCTATAATACACCTTCAAGTTAAATAGTTTGATTTAGTGATTAGTTCCCCACCTATGCACTGTAGAGAAAACACAAACCTTATATCTTCGCTGTTAGTTTTGTAAAGTAAAAATTTTGCTTTTCTCGTCTGCATTCTGCTCAGAAAGGATAGTTAAGTACTATCATTTTTGCTTGCACTTGCAAGTTAATTTAGTTCTTCTATTCTCCTATATTTTATAACAAAGATGGGAACATGCAAATCCTTCTCCTGCTGTAAATTAAAGCTACACATTTCTATGACTACACAGCCACTAGTAGTCAGATTTATCATTATCATTTCAGTCAGATTGATCTGTAAAATCAGATTATCCCAACACTGAGCAACGAAATTCCTCCAAACACACATATTTTCACTGGATATGGGTGATTCCTGTCGTGATTGTCTTTGAATGCACACAAAAATTCTAAAATAAATTATCTAGTAGATCAAGGTACTGACATCAATGTTTACTCCAGGTATATGAATTTTGTGATCATATGTATGATCAGTATATGAACATATATATAATATCTGAAAGAAAAAAAAACATTTCCAAGCATTCCCACAGGGCAGAATTTAAATTTCTACAATAACAACTCTCCTAAACCTGAGTGGTGAAATGCTGTGAGCTTGCGAAGGAAGAGAAGGGACTGGTTAGGAGATTCCTTCAGGATGTATCATTAGAATGTGTACCTAACTGTACAAAGGAAAGTCCAGTAATATGTTGTTTGTACCAAGCATGAACCACTGAGATCAACAGCAGTGTGTCAGGGCCCACAGTTCACCTCTGGTTCTAATTTTCAGAAATACAAATGACCACAGGAAGAAATACGCAGAGAAGAAATAAAAACGTCTGTGATGGAAAATAAGGAAATTGTAGTGAAATGAACAGTAAACTAGTTTAAAGCTGTCTTCCTTAATCCAGAGCAGACATCAGTCCCACTGCAATGATATGGGACTCAGTCAAAAACAGTCACTTGCCCAGACTGGATGTGAAATGACTTATGAGGAACAAACACATGGAGCATGAGAGGAAGAAAAGACTGAAAAATGACTGGTTATAATAAAGCCCGTGCTGTAATTTACAAGTAAGTTTGAACCTCAAGCATCGTCCTTCATTTGTACTCAGGTTTTCATCTGTATTCATACATCTTATAATTTGCTGCAGTATATACTGGTGCCATGTTTGAGGGGAAGATGAAAGGATGATTTATTAAGCACAGGATAATTATGATGTAATCAGTTGCTGTAGAGTGGTTTGCAGTTTTTTTTACTAGGAAATAATGATGGTACTTTCTCTTCAGTAGATCTTCTTTCAATTAATTTTACATAAAAAAAGCTTCAGGCACTTTACTTCTCACACATCTTATGTCCTACATGGTCCACTGTGGGGGAGAGAGAAGAATATTATGTAAGTTCTGGTGCACTTTTTCTTTACTGCAAAAGTGAAACCAGTTCCCCTTTGACACTCAATACTAGGACAACTATAAGAATAGCACTATAAGAGAAGGTCAGAACACAGACAGCAATTACAGTAGAAAGATTGGCCAAGCATTCAGTTCATTTTTTAACATGTTACTCTCTAAAAGTCTCTTTATCTGCCCAGGTTATTGCACTTCTTGCATGATAAATGTGAAATCTTACACATAAATGTGAAAGAGAATGGAATTTCTTTCTGTTTGCATAGATACCAGGGAAAATAGCAATCTGATTTTCCCTTAAAGTATATTCTCTCAATTTGCTTCATATCATTAAAACAGGGAATTATTGAAACCACGTGAACAAAAATCAGTCTTTACATACTATGATATTCCAAGTACATCATATCATTTATTACAGAAATAAGGGTAAAACTATTGTCAGGTGTCAATACATATCAATAGAATTAAATGTTCATAACATGTTCAAGTAATGAAATGCACTTTCTTATCATGAAGTACTTAAAATAAGGAGAAACGTTTAGAATACTTAAAAATGAAGGATGCTTTTAACTTGAACATATTTCTCAGTTTTGCTGAACAATGTTAAGGGAGCACTAATGAAATATCTAGTGCAAAGTCACATTTAATTGTTTTACAGTTACAGAAGCAAAGTAGTAGCTGCCTCAGGTTTTTAAAGACTTATGGAATTTAAAGTGAAATTTTTATCATAACATGTCAGTGCAAAACACTGGGAAATGTAAGCTTCCTCAGTGATTAATGGAAATGCTCATAAGCAGTTTCTCCTTTCAGAGTGGATCTTATTTACAAATGTGCCTATATATATGTGTGTGTGTGTGTGTGTGTAAGGAAGAGGTAATAGGAAACAGAAGGGATACCTTCAGGTTTGGTGAAAACGGGATGTGTATTAACCACTGTCCCATTCCTTGCTGGAGCAGGACCAGAGCAGGTTCGACCTATCCTTCTCTGTCCTCCATTTATCCAAGGAAACGGATATAAATTCAAGGCTTACCCAGGCTAAGTCCCAGATGTCTTGTTAGTTTGTGCCAGATGAGATGGCCACATCCTCTATGCACATGCAAGCTATTCATAAAGCTTGGCTGGGACAGTGCATGGCTCCAGGGAACAGACGCTGCTATGATGAGCACTAGTGGTGATGGTCAGGTGAGCCTAAACCCACAGGTTGTTCTGATTCTATTAAGAATCATGCTTTTGACAGAATTACAGTCTTCCTGAGTGAAGGTACAACCACCAATGAAAAAGACTTTAGAATACAGTAGAGAAGGAAATCTGAGGCAGGCTATATTGGGCAATTAGTCCGGAGTCTGAGTGAAAGGGAGACTGATAGGACTTAATAATTGTTTACCGTAGAGTCAGATGAGCGAGAGTCTGTTCCCTTATATTTGTAGATGTGGAGAATCAGGGTTGCTTCTAGATTATAGTGGTTGAAGGGAACAACTGAATAGAACTGCAGGGAAAAGAATATGAGTATATTAGTGTCCACATTTCATTTTTTAATCTTTTTATAAGACATGTTTGCAGGTAGTCTCTTCCTGTTTAGGATGCAATGGAAAGAGCGGTAACCATATACCTCAGAGGGGAAGTCATGAGCTTGAAGGGTACTGGAAAATGGGGGAAATCTTCTAGCAAGTCTACAAAGTAAGTTCAAGAGTAGATGACTAAATGCACTTAAAATAAACATGATGATGTAAATAAGACTTATAGCAAAACTACAGTATAAATTCCAAATATGGTGCTTGGATTCAAACAACATGAAAACATGGACAAGCTTTAATTTTAGTTATTTTTAGAATGAGCTTGAACCAACAAAAGAAACTTTGTGATCTGTTTTGTGTTGGATTTAGAGAAAATACATTTGATTCATCCTTCTCTGCTAACAATTCAGTTCCTGTCAAACATGAAATATGAATATTGCCCTTGGGTCAAATATGACTAACTCATATTTACGATATTATATAACTAGAGATGTATTAATATTCTGAATATATTCAGCTGCTCAAGTAAGAATTGCAACAAGTCAGGATTAGTAGAAGAAAAATTCCTGAAGTGTGCTCAACAGTGATAGCAAATGTCAATAAGTTTTAGCTTCTGATTCTGATGGTTGTACATTAAATATACAGAAGCACATAAATTACATTCTAGAATGTTTAATCCCCTTGATCCTCAGATTTAAGTAATTTAGTATGGAGCAATGAATTTGAAATTTAAATTAGGAATGCCTCTATTATTATCCCAATAAAAATTTTTAATTTAAAAAATAAAATTCTTATTCTCACAGAAATTAACTGGAAATAACCATCTGTACTTTTATTTAAAATGTCTTTCTTTAGTTTTTGATTACGTGGCAAAGAAGATACTAAGTTGGAGTCAGTTTTCAAACAAGTTCATAACATTTCTTTGACCAATTTTCAACAGTGGTATAATTAAAATTAAATTCTGATTTTGTTTTAAAGAGTTTAAAATCTCTTCATAACAGGACATTCTGAAAACTGAATATAATGACAAAACTCCTTTACGTCAATAGTTCTGTGATTCATGTATACAGAGAGGCTCTTTTAAAGGAGAAGGGCCAGAAACCTGGGTTGCCTGAGTCAGTTCAATTAGGTGTGAAACACTACAATCAGTTTGATTAACAACAGCAAAAATCTCAGGCAGGACTAGTTCAGACTGGGAACTTAGGTTTTACATTTTGGATGTAAGAAGGGCAATTCTTCCTTAAAAAAATGTTTAACTTACATTTATAGCCCCAGAATAGTTTCATTCACTGTAAAAACGCTATGTACAGCTAAGGTAGATGGGAAACTTTACATAGTTTCTGTAAGGGTTATTATTAGAGAAAGTAAAAACACAGGGAAATACCCTGCATGGAATGGAATGATTATATTCAAATTTTACAGAATCTATTCATACTCAAAGAACAGATAATCATTCAAAATGTTATTTTCATGAACTATGTTCGCCTGCAGATAGTGGACTACAGAAACTGAAAAAATTTCCTGAGGACACATTGCTTTTGCTACTTTATTGCAAAAAGTCAGAATCTGAGAATAGCAACTTAGACGTTTAAAGAGATATAATTTCCTCTTTAAAGCAGCTCCTGGTTTTGAAGATCATACTCAAACAAAGCTAAAAGTTAAGATTTTAACTTTTAAAATTCTCTGTTATCTTTCAGAGATCGAACTGGATCCCTGAAGGATGAGAACTCCAAGTCAGCTTTAAAATTAGCACTGGCATAAACTGTGTTTTAGTTATGTCTCTGTAATAAAAAATTAATACAGTTTGAAATATGACAATGAGATAAAAGAGAATAGGTAAAAAGGCAAAGCATCCTTCAATGGCTGTCAAATATTCAGTTTCTGTCTCCCTTACTTGTGTATTTAATGTTGCGTGAAAGATTTACATGGTAATTAATAACACAGAGTTAATACTGGATTTGGCAAGAGGTTTGAAATGCTGAATCTTAAATACTGAGAACCTGATCCTCTATGCCCTGCTTAGCAGACAATGTTTTAGAGTTGCAAAATGCTAATTCAACACATAGATTCTTTCAGGTACTTCACTTATATGGAAAGGATGTACAAAGTAAGGGGCACTGAAAAAGTTTCATGTTCTGCTTTTGCTTTTATGTTTTCTGCTTTTACTGCTTAAAACTGACCTTGGAAAGATAGGCAATCACTTTATTTTTATTATGTTTTGGGTCATAATTTGGACCCTGCTTCATGTATGTTTTTGCAATGTTGTATTATTTTCTCTACTTTCCAATTTCTGAAGAGAAGTTGACAAATATCCTTGAGATAGAAGTTTTGAAAGTAGAATAGATACTTATTTCTTTTCCCTGTTACTGAAGAAAAGTGGGCTTTTTTTCTTTGTCTTTCAATATTTGATAGATCCTGAAGATGTCTTCCATGTCTGTAGAACGTTCAGATGTCTATAAAACTTTTAAAAGAATGTCTTCCACTGATTCTTGGGTTTAAATTGCTTGTATTCTCTTCTCTAGGGTTCTCATTATTTGAATGTTGCATTACACTTTATTTTCTTAATTTGCCATTTGTGGCAGGCTGTATATTTGAGTCTAATTTGGAAGATTCAAAAGTTTTCAGCAGAGGATTTTTTCAGATCTATACAGTACTATACTAGCACAGTCCATCTATGTAGGACAGTGATCCCATGGTAGAACTAAATAACTTCTAATTTAAAAGTAATAACATGTTTCTCAGGAATGCTGAATTCTTAGCTTTGCTTTTTTTTTTCTTCTCTTCTCCCTAATGCCTCCTCCATAGTGTTTGCAGAAATAAAAGGATATGAAATATCTGACTGAACAGAACACAAATAGAAAACATTTTCCAATTGCAAGGAAATAGAAGTTAATATCCTTAGGGTAAACCTGTTGAAGAGTCTCTGGATTTTTTCTGACAAAATCAGAGCTGGGTCAATGCAAAAGGAGTTCTCTTCAATGCAAGCTTCACATCCGCCAATTGGAGATCAGTTCAGATCATTTCATATGGATGAGTAGCCCACAGGTGTAATGGGGGAAAATGAATTCTTTCACAATTAATTTTCTAAAGAGAGAAGCTCTCATTACCTGTGTTAAATCTGCTACATTAAAGAAGACTTGAAGATTTTCACATACAGGACAATAAGAGGCATTCTATGCAAGATAAGCAGTGATTTTATTTCCTACTTAAGTCAAAACTGTCTATCATTGTCCTAAGCATTAGGATATTTAGTATCCCACCCACATGTTAAAGTAGGATAAAAAAAACTACTATCTTGCTATTTGGGTACAGGTAGCTCTGCTATAGTACATTTGGCTCAACAAGCATATAACTTGTGAAATAGATGAGATGAAGTTGAAAAAGAGAGGGAAGTGAGACCAGAATGAATGCAAGCAAAGGCTTGTTCACACAGTGTTACTACCTCAGTAAAGAACATCAAGTGAGACTTCACATCATATGGTCTTAGTCATAGACAGTTTATCTGCAATAAAACCCTTTTTGATACTGACCTAAATGTACCATATTATTCATACTTTTCATGTTTTTATGTGGATAAACTGAACTTAGAAGAAGTTATTTCATATCTAATTGTTTTGTTGCATTCATGACCATAGAGCATGTCTTCCAACTTAGCACCTGCCTCCTCTGTAGCAATGAACACTCAAACTGATCTACTTGTGAATCAAAAGGGTGGAAGGTTTGATGACTGTAGGTACGCAGACACCCAAGGTTACATTCTGTGCCTTATAGCACAGTAGAGGAATGTGATGTCTGAGGCAGTAAACACTAAGAGATAGGGCTTACTTACACTCAGCACTGTTCTGCTTGGAGGTAGGTGTTCTGCTTCCAGATTTGACATATTACCTCCCTGTAGCACTGTAATATAATGTAATTCTAGAATTATATTAGCTTCCTGATGGAGGAAAATAGAGCGCAAAGATCATGCAGTTTTCCTAAGCTGAGCCAGTGCCAGAGCTAGGAACAGAATAATAATAGGCAACATTATTGTGGGAATTGTAGGAATATCACAATTAGAATTGCAAGATGACAAAATGTTTGGATGCTGACACTGTGTATTGTAACACATAATATTGTCAGCACTATACATGTCATCTTGTTATTCTAAAACACCCAGAGATGAGCAACACTCTACCCAAGAAGCAGTAAGGGAGGAAGGCTGACCAGGTAGCCCTCTCTAGAACAGGTGGTGATTCCCTCGACCCTGCTATGCTACTTACATGTATTTGTAAATGCAAGCACTAACAGATCACAGGTAAATGTGAGATGGAGCTGAACCGGGCAGTGAATGCAAGGGCTGAAGGAGATCCCACTCTGGCTGTTTCCAGCCAAAAGCCAGCCTCTTGGATGTTGATGCAAACACACAACAAGATGAAATCACCTCGGGAACCATGGAGAGCAGGAGATGAATGAGGACAGGCCAAGCTTAGCACAACCTTCCCACAAACAGTCCAGCATGGGACCAAGGTGCCTGCTAGAGACCCATGGCCTTTGATACGAAAGCTCTAACCCACTATTTGGAAATCTACTCAGCATTAGGGAAGAGCAGAACAAAAAAATCAGAGGAACAAAGGGAAAAAAAGGAAGGAAATAGACTTTTAAGAGCATTTGAGGAATTTGCTATCTCAATTTCAGCTTCAGATTAACTCTTTATGTATCCTTGAGACTATGTGTCCCACCAGTCAGAAAGCCCAACTTCTCTGGTATATCCTGATGTCTCTCCATTTCACACTTTCCTCAGGGCTGACAATGAAAATGCTTTGCTGCTACTACAAGGTTTTATATACCGAAAAGATCCTTGATGTTGTGGTTGCCAGACAACCATGTTCGGTCAGATCAAAAGAAAAGTCTTTCTAAAATAAAAAACATTTCTGAAGAAATTCCTTTTTCCTCAATTTTGCTGTTACCCTGTACAAAGCAAATAAATAAATAAATAAAAACAGGAAATAGTACTGTCTGAGACATTGTCAAAGATCTTTTACCCCTTAGAGAGTAATTAAAACAGGAGGTAAAATTCAGGACCTGTATTTCCAATTCCATCTCATACTGTTCTTGTGTCTTGATATAAGTCTGTAAGTTCAGTGCTTGCTCTGGAAAACAAAACACTATTGTCAACCTACCATTGTAGTTTTGATGGTCTGCTAAGGGTCACTGCTTCACATGTGCATTATTAACTGGCATCTTGTAATCTTTCCCTGACCTTTTATCTAGGGGATCACGCCTGCTGTACATGGTTAAGCAGTTGCCTGTCATTATTCCCACACACTGAAACTAGTTACCAAACTTGGCCAGTGATTTAACAGTATGTTCTGAAAAGAGAGCTCTGTCATGTGAGATAATGAATGTTTCTGCTGCCTGCACAAAGTCAGAGGTTTTAAAGTACTTTACCAGAAGGAATGGAATAATCATTCTCCAGTATAAAATGTTGGATGCTGTCTAGTTTTTGGTTTGAAATACCTTTTTTTCTCTTTATCAGTTACAGGTTTTAATTAGCCCTACACTGCTGTCATTTTTTTCTTCACACCATATAAGAATTACACACAATTTAAATGAATACTCTATCTCAATTAAGATCCAATTCTGGCATCCTTTCTTGTGCTGAATAACCTCTTAAGCTATAACTCTCATGTAAATCAAAAGTCCGGTTCTTGTAATAAAGAAGCAAATTGTAGGGGAAAGAAAGAAAAAAACATGGAAATGGAGCCCACACTTCACAATGACAAATTCTGTAAAGTTTAAGTGATTTGCTTCTTCTGGCTTTGCCCTATTTGTTGTGGGAAGTCACTTTCAGACAAACACAAAGACTTCTGTTTGCAAAATCTGGGGCAGAAAAATGATGGCATACCTATGGACTTCCTATGGTAGATGTGATTTTCCTATGTAAAAATATCACAATGAGAGAATAATATTCTGAGGCCATCCTTCATCGTGCCCAGGGAATTTCAGTTACAGATTTGCCAAAGCTGCATACAAAAATAATTGAGATAATGTTGTCCAAATGAATTCATAAAGCAGGGCTGAAGTGAGGAGTAAATGGAGCAACTGTTGAACAAACAGTTTTTACTGACATCTGGAGCAAGACTGGAGTGTTGAAAAAGGATTCAAGGACAGAACGATTTTATGAAAATAAAAGGGCCTCCATGATTTAAAATACATATATCTGTTCATAGGATATGTCTGCAGTTTAATCTTCACTCCCCAACTATGGCTACAGCTGAGATCCTCAGCAGTGCAGCGCAGCTGAAGGAACGGAACTGAAGCTGTGTGTGTCATGTATTTATTTGTGACTGTATAACATTAACTGTAATTAGCCTTAGCACACATCCTCAGCATATTAGTGGTCATGAACAAAATTACAGTGAGCATTTATTTTTATTTTTACATATTACATCGTTTCAGCATCTAGTATGCATTAACCTCAGTTTTCATTTAGCATTGTGTTCAGTAATGGCACAGTAGTAAGGAACACAGTCAGTTCATCACTAATTACTAATTATTTATATTACTCAATTCATCTAACCATTTGCTTTTTGTTTGGCAACAGCTGTTGCTGTTTTCTCAGATCTTGTCTTTAAGCTAAACGCACAAGAATATTACAGAAAACATTTGAGAGACACGCTTGTTGATTTTGCTGATTCCAAAATGTGCTGCAAGATGAATTAAATGACCCATATCAACTTCTAGTGCTAACAAATACTATTGCAGAAATGACAAGAAGCATATTTCAACCCCTTATCCATTAACAAAACTACACAAGTAAATAGGTTATGCCACTCCTTCTCCATAAATTGCTGATTCAATAAATCACACTTGAGAAACAGCTGAGTAATTACAGGATGATGCTGGAAGCAATAGAGGCCTCATTTGCATACTAACAGACATTTGCTGCAATAATTTCTGTCATGGACCGGTAAATGCTAAACATGATTAATTCTGTGAGCACTGAAGTTTGACTTCTCCAGTGCACAGGAAGAACCTCCATAGCAAAGGCTGCAATTGTGAGATGCATGCACTCTTCTTCAACAGTGAGGCATCACTTATAATGAGCACCAGGAACTTGCCCAGGTACACACTCCTTGGAGGATGTTTTTCATTAGTGTCTTATACAAATCGTCTTGCAAAACAGACTCAGAAGACTGAAAGAAAGGGAAAAACAAAGCCTTGAAATCTTCTAAGCGCCAAGTGAAGCGGGGTTCCTCCCTTTCAAATGTCTAAATAGATCTGGAAATAAGATGAAATAGATTTCCATACATGGTTTAGGCTGATTTTATTTTATTTGCAGATATCTTTAATGAAAAGTCATAGCAGCATATGTAAAATTTCTAGTGAGGAGTTTATTCGTTCACATTGGTGGTAGCAGAAAACTTGGTGGTGTTTATATGCTGTGTTATGTGACCATAACACAGACATCTAGCTCACCTTAGTAAAAGATGGTTTGCTCTTTAATGATTACCTGTTTTTCCTGTGTACTTTGAATTGTTTAGAAGGAAAAGTCAATAGTTCCCTAACCAGTGTTAAAATTTAACTCTTTTGTTCCAATAAACAGTCACTTAGGGGACTATAAGATACAAAAGGCAGATATGTATATTGATATAAAATGGAAGATTAATTTCATGAGCCGAAATAATGAAATGCTACCCAGCCGCTCTATAAAGGTGTTGGAGCTGAAACCAAAATATATGTTTTTCAGAAGCAATTACATTACCAGTTCCAGTATACAAATGGTATCCTGCCCTGGTGGAAAAACAACCTAACAGGTTTATCTGAGCAACACAACCTAGTGGGCAAAGCTGTCTTCCAAGTGGTAATAATACAATGCATTCGGCATAAGAGGACAGTGTGAATCAGCTTGGGAACTAATTACTGAAAAAAGAAGAAAGTCCCTTACAGACCAAAGAATCTTACTAGGATACCAAAAAGAAATATGTCAAAAATTGGCTGTGCTTGCTCTTTTTTTTTTTTCTTGGTAGAATTTAACATCTTTGCTTTGATAAGCAAAGGTCTAAATGGTTAGGGACCTCTCTGTTTTATGTAATATTACAGTTGCAGTCATCTGAAGCAGCTGAAATGAGAATGTCTTGGGGAAAAAAAAAAAAAAAAAGAGGAAAAGAAAAAAAAAAAAAGAAAGGAAAAAAAAAAAAAAAAAGAGGAAAAGAAAAAAAAAAAAAAACAAGAAAGGAAAGAAAAGAAAGAAAAGAAACAGAGGAGCAGAAGAATTAAAGAACTGCTTTATGAGGCAACACCTTACATTTCTCTAAGGGTCTGACCCTGTTCACAAGGATGCTTCTCTGAAGATACAAGAGATATTAGCATAGCAGGATCAAGAATTTTCCACTATGGATAGTAGCAAAGAAATTCTTCTAAAAGCTAAAGTGACTCCTGTGATTCTCAATATTTATATTTCATCTGAATCCATTTGATGGCTTATGGACTCAGAGCCACACATCACGGAGTTTCTGAGCACTGATTTTGGAATGAACTGAAAGATGAATAAATACTCACTGGATGAGACACCTTCTTTTTCACTCAGATCATTCATCTTACAGTACATTGTTGAACTGTCTAGACAAATGACAGGGGCCTTTTATATATATATATCTTCACTAAGACAGAAGCACAAATTCAAAAATAGGCACTAAACAGCATTAGGAAGATTGCTGGCGGTTCCTAATGGAACACAGAGTTATGAGTTAAGCATAGTGAATCAGAAATATTATGTAATACCAAGAATCCATTATTAATCAAATAATTATGTACTACTGCTGAAACTGCTAACAGAATGGACTACACAGATCATAGCGAGGGAAAATACATACATACATATATACCTATATATGGTGTTATGCTTTCTACTTTTGAGAGATTCAAATTAAAAAAGCCAAGACAAGAAAAAAAAGAGAAACTGGTATAAAGATACATACATACCTCTCCCTATCCCTTTTGGGTATAGGCAGAAATTCATAATCTTGATAGTCTAACTTACATTTTCTTTTGTTTTACGAAGTACCTTCTCTATTCCTGATTTTTAATATAAGCAAGGATGCTCCAGATGAACATTTATAAAAAAAGGTACTCTTAGACATGAAAAGAGTTCTTTTTATTCCTCTCATTGCAAAAACTTGAAAAATACAGTGAAGAGGGAAGATTGGCTTTTGGAATTTCTCAAGCACCATTTTCTTAGCTTCCTTGTTTTCTTGCCTTTGTCCAAGATAATTAGGTGGAAACAATCCTATCACAGAAGTAAACAAAGCATCAGATTAAGTGTGAAAAAATTTCATGGTGCTGAAGTCAAGATAAATACATGAACCATACAACAAAACTTCTTGAGATACTTTTGCATTTAGAAGAAACAAGGATGATAAGGAACTAATAAAACAAATAGTTTCTGATGTATACAAGGTTTTACTTACTCAAATTAGATTTTACTCAAAAATAATTATTACTCAAAATATTGTTATTTTGGTGCGGACTTGCTCATAGTTTGGAGAGCATTAAACTTCATTGTGCTGTTTCATGGGTTTCATAATGTAAATTAAAACCATGCTTCTTTGTTCAAATGTTATATCCAAATTGAGAATTTAACAGGGTACAGATTATAGCACTGCACAACAGTGTGGACCAGTCTGCCACAATTTGTCCTGCTAAGAGCTGGAGACAATGCAAGTATGTGCAAGTCTCAGCAAAACTTTAAGGATACCATAGCTAAGCTCTGTTTCAAAGTTTGTTTGTTTTTTTTTTAGATTTGAGTAAAGGGGCAGAAGTATTGCTGCTTTGGGATTATTTATTCTGGGAATTCAAAGCAAATTTTAGACAATTTAGTCATCTTAGACTTGTCATTGAGGTTAGTTTAGTCATCATACTATAACCTGTTTTCCACTGACTCCATACTCTTTCATTGATCAATATTCTTGAGTTCCCAAGCAGGTGCTGGAGCAGAGGACATTAGTAATGTTCATATATATTCATTTTCTTCTGGAGTTTAAATTTCATTTGTCTATAAACCTGGACTGAAATGTTAAGTTCCTCTGATTTTATTTTTGTCCTGATTCTGATTAACTTAAAGAATGTCAAATCAATGGCAAATTGTACTGTCTTTAATTCTCTTCCTTTCCCCAACTTTTGCAAAAATACTGTCAGCTCCATTAATCACAGAATTCTGGATACTTCCCATTTCCTGACTACACTGCACCACTATCAGGCTAACAGATGGGTGCTCACCATGTCAGAGAGGTCTATTTGCCAAATATCTCCTGGGAGGAGGAACTCCTCTTTGCAGCAGTATTGCAACCCTGCTTCTGAGAAAAGCAGTTCCAAGTCCTCCAGAGGACTGATTTGATTTTTCTGAGTTTACAGGCATCAGAATTTTTTTGATGGAGACATTTAAGAAGAAATATCTCTTTGCAATCTTTAGATTAGTTCCTATTTTAGCTAGTTGCAGCTTCCGGCAGAGAGAGTTTGGATGGAGACATTATTATGATTAAGATCTATGTCCAGAGACATTCACCTGAATTTATTTCCTTACATTTTATCTCTGGTAATTCATATACTAATGGCCACGTACAAAACTCTTACATTTTAATAAGATAATAAACTAGATAAATTATCATTTAAAATGTGGGTGCCCAACCTTCTCGCTTTCCTGGGCCACAGTGAGTGAAGAGTAATTGCCTTGGGCTGCACATATGTAGGTTGCTCTGAAAGTAATGCCTCCTATTCATTTCCATGGAAACTGAAACAGGTACAATGAGCACAATAACGCTGCTTAATGGCAAATTCTCAGCTACAAAACATGTTTTTCAACGTAATCACCACTGTTATTTCTGCTTTTTCACAGACAAAGAACAAGAACCTGCATGCCATGCTTGTAAAAACCTGCACCAGTGGAGGTGGCCCACTGTCACTGTCACTGTAACTGCTGTTGAAATGCACCAAACACTGTCTTACTGTGCTCACATTNCTGGAAAGCATGGTTGAGACTTTTTTGCTGTTCACAGGGCTATGCTGAGCCATTGTATCAAAGTGCATATCCTTACTGGCCATGACTTGAGCGGGCACTGCGCTGCACCCCTGCCCTGGTTTCAGCCCAGATGGGGCTCACAGTACACTGAGGTTTGGCTGGTGCTGAGGGCCAGGCTATTTGATGGGAAGAGCTACCGCCATGATGGCACAGGGCAGGGACAGCTGCACTGCCAGCTGGGCAGGTTGAACATCCCTGATTTAAAGACACAATTAAACAGCAAATTAACATTTTAATGTGTGTATCCTGTGATTTATGTCGATATGAATTGGTCCACAGTCTTCATTGTGTGGATAACTGCAACTATTAACTATAGCAACCTATTTCATACAGCTTGACTTTTTCTGGTGGCAGAAGTCCAATGTTAGGACTTTTGAGGTTTTTTTTCTGTATGTGTTGGAAGCCTGAAATAATTTAAACAAACAAGATCATGTGCTTGAGCACGTACTTGAGAAGGATTTCTTTTTTTTACGTGTACATCAAATTTAACAGAAAATTAATGAAGACTCCACTATTCTCTTTCAAATATATGAGTATTTTGCTACTCAGTTTGTTTAAAGATATGTCACAAGAATTAAGTAACTTGAAAGGAATTTAGTTGAATTTGATGAAGAAATGTTCTTGGAGAAAAATGGTTCTTCACAGCAGGGAAACAAGGAAATACAGCTCTTAGTAGGTATCTCTTCTGAGCTGGAGCTCACTCTGTGAGATTTCTTCAAATGCGGAAAAAGAGATCTGGAGACCTTCAAAGAGAAGACTGAAAGTATATCTGGTTATAAGTTGTAGTGATAAAGCTTGTGCTGTTAAAGATGACCAAAATACTGCAAATTAAATCTCAGCGGTAAAGAACATTGCCTCATATCTTTCAAGGCAGATACTAAAGGTTTTCATGAAATCTCACTCCAAGAAAAAAGAAAACGTCCTGTAAGTCCCCAAGACTCTACCTATCTCTGAATGGATTAGAGCAAAACATTAATACATAATATTTCTTAAAATTGAATTTGTAAGTTTGAAAATGAAGTTTGAGTGACTTGACAATAATGGAAAGAAAATCTTGATTTAAGAAACGTTAGAGGCCTTAGGGAAGCACACAAAAAGTTTTAAATTTCTAGGCCCATCCAACTCAATCTCTCAAACACGAAGGATTTTGAAGAGCTTCAGGTGCAACTATAATGACGTTTATGCAGAACTAATAATCGCCTGTAGAAAATAGTTCTGTACAGAGTAAAGTACACACAACAGCAACTCATACAACTTTACTCCACTGACAAATCAAAAACTCTAACGTGAATAGTTAAGCAGTATACCTAAACACTGAGTTCATGAGAAATATATGCAATGCTAAGTTTTTTGTTTTATCCTTGAATTCACTTCTGATTTTTTTTGCTGTTTTGTTTTCTTTTTCTTTTCTTTTTCAGCTTTGTTTTCCCCTCCTTTATGCTAGTGAGACATCAGGGTACTGAAAACTGATTGTAGCCCTCAAATTTTGTGAGTTTATGTGGTGTTTTTGATAAAGAAACTCTATTTTCTCATGTTTTAGGCACTCTCAATACATAAATGTAATACACTAATAACAATCTGATGACATTTGTTTCCCTCACATAAATTCATATATTTTTGTTCATTCACTTGGCTCCATTCATTAATTTTAATAGAAAATGTGATGGCAAAATGTAGAGATTTATGTGGAATAACAAGTGTTTTCGGTTTATTCCCAGTGAGCAGCACGTCTGGCATAAACCCAATTACAGGTATTACCACAGAACCATAGAATGGCTTGGGTTGGAAGGGACGTCAAAGATCATCCACTTCCAACCTCTCTGCCATGGGTAGGTTGCTGCTCACTCAATCAGGCTACCCAGTGCCCCATCCAGCCTGGCCTTGAACACCTCCAGAAATAGGACATTCATGACTTCTCTGGACAACTTGTTCCGGCACTTTACCACCCTCTCAGTGAAAACGTCCTCCTGACATCTAATCTAAATCTCCCACCTTTTAGTTTAAAACCATTCCCCCTTGTCCTATCACTATCTACCAGTGAAAAGAATTGATTTCCCTCCTGTTTATGAGCTGCTTAAAGTACTGGAAAGTCACAGTGAAGTCTCCTCTAGACTAAACAAGCCTAGTACACTCAATCTGTCTTTGTAGTAGAGGTGCTCCAGCCCTCTGATCACCTTCACAGTCCTCTTCTAGATCCACTCCAAAAGCTCCACTATCCTTCTTGCACTGTGAACCCCAGGTCTGGATGCAGTACCCCAGATGAGACCTCCCAAGGGCATAGTAGAAGGGTACAATCATCCTCCTCTCCTTGCTGGCCACCTCTCTTTCAATGCAGACCTGGATAATACACTTGGGCTTCTGGGTTGCAAGTGCACGCTGCTGGCTCATGTTAAGTCTTTCATCTACCAGTTTTTCATATACTAGATATCTACCAGGTGTACTAAATCCTGATAGATTTAGAAGGAAGAAAGGGGCATAAAAGGGTCATTATGCCCATCCCTGAGGGTGTCCTTCTTTGTAAAGCTTTAGGCACTCTTCTGAGGGACAAGAAGAATACTTGCATTTTCAAGGCTTTTTCTTGAGAAGATAGTAACCTGACAGGTAAAAGCACCTGGTAGAGGCAGTATGGAGAGGGAAAGAGAGACCACACCAAAATGAACCACATTCATCCTTACTAGATTATTGCAAAAGTAACTCGGGTATTATTCACAAGAGATCCATTTACCAACTCCAGTGGGGAACAAAGTATAGAGCAGGGAAGGATAGGATAGGATAGGATAGGATAGGATAGGATAGGATAGGATAGGATAGGATAGGATAGGATAGGATAGGATAGGATAGGATAGGATAGGATAGGATAGGATAGGATAGGATAGGATAGGATAGGATAGGATAGGATAGGATAGGATAGATGGAACACCACAGTGTCATTTGAAAGCAACCTACAAAGATTATTGAGTCCAACACTCCAGCTACTTTGGGACTGACTCAAAGCTGAGATATACCATCAAAGAGTATTATTCAAATGACTCTTAAACACAGACAGTCAAAGGGCACTGACAAACTTTCTAGGAGGCCTATTCCATGTCTAACTGCTCTGTCAGTAAAGCTTTTTTCTAATGTCTAGTATGAGCATTCCTTGGTGGATCTTTGAGCTGTTTCAACACATGCTGTCACTAGATGCAGGGAGAAGAGACTAGCACCTGACTCTTTACTTCACCTCCTTGGTATATTGTAGAGAGCAAGGAGATTAGCCCACAACCTCCTTTTCTCCAAGCTTAAGTAACACAGTATCCTCTGTGTCATGATGATCCATGAAAAAACCCATAATTTGGTTTACAGGTCTATCTTTCCAGTCAGTGGAAAACAAGGGCTCCAGTGCTCTAAAAAGCCTAGATTAATTTTTCTATCCAGCCAGATTCTTTACTGTTTGAATCATGTTGTCTCGTCTAGTACTTGTCACAAAGCTCTTTTCTAAGGGATAAATAAAAGGCTCCTGTCTCACCTTTTAGAGAGCCAAAAGTCTTCCCTTAAACTATTTATGTCTTCTTTTTACTCTGCAGTCTGGCAAGCAACAGACCAGACACATATAAATTTAACATTTCACAAATACTTCACAATGTTTCAAAATTATATTGTAATGCCTGATATTTTTAACTGTTGACTTTACAGACAATTCTTCTCCATGAGAGTGGCAAATATCCTAATTAAGAGATTCATTCCAAGAACAGATAATAGAATTGCTTTCTGGTATTTGTGTATCCAAAGAATTTTCAAAGAAAAGGGTGGAATATTAGAATAAGATAAGCACAGACTATCTTTATTCACTCCAAATGATATAATTCTTTCTGCATGATAATTTATCTTTGTAGAAAAAAGGTTGGGAGTCACCATAGGTATTACTGGTATGACAATTAGCACTTTGGAAATGTGCAGAGTAAGCATTATATGGCAGAAATTCATAATGACTTTTAGTTTGACTATCTGCAAGTTCAAATGAACAGTAACTTCATGATAATAAATATTTAACATAACTTTTGGAAAGAAGACACAAGGATGCATTTGGGAGAAAGAAGGTAATACAAAGGGAAAGATTGCAGCAATGTAGAACATCAAATTTTTATTTGTTGTTGTTTGTTGTTTTTTTAACTAAAACTTCTACAGAGGTTTATGTAATGTTTTTAGAGGCATGTATAATAGTAACAAAAAACCTGCCAAAATGTATTCCAGCAAATCTCAAAACTTAATGGTATGATCTGTTTCTTTTGGAGGATATGTATGTTTTGTTTTTCCTTCAACCAGCTGCTTACTTCTCCCTCACAGAGCTCCATTCAGCTACTACATCTTAGGCAGTGAGTAGGTGAAGCTGTCTGCTCAGAGCTATACTCTGGGATGCTAACAGCCTGTTATTACAGCCAAAGACTGTAGACCCATTTGGCTGAACAACTATGCCCAGAGGGTGGTGAGCAGTGATGTAAAGTCTAGTTGGAGCTAGTAATTAGTGATGTACCCCAGGAGTACAGTTCTGGAGAACAGCTCTGCAGAAAAGTTCCTGGGGGTCCAGTTGAACACCAAGTTGAATGTGAGTCAGCAGTATGTCCTTGCTGCTTATTCTTGGCTACATAAGGCAAAGTATCTCCTGCAGATCAAGAAAGATGATCATTCCACTCTGCTCAGCACTAGTGGGACTGCATCCGGAGTTCTGAGCTTCCCAGTACCGGAGTATACTGGAGAGAATCCAGCCAAGGGCCACCAAGATGATGGTGGGCCTGGAGTGCCTCTCCTTTGAGGAGTGGCTGTGAGAGCCAGGACTGTTCAGCCTAAGGAAGAGGAGTCTCTGAGGAATCTCGTCAGTACTAATAAATACCTGAAGTGAGGGTGAAAAGAGGACAAAGCCAGGCTCTCTAGTGTGTTGCCCAGCACCAGGACAAGAGGCAATTGGCACAGACTGGAATACAGAAAGCTCACTCTGAACATCAGGAAGTCCTTCTGCACTGTGCAGGTGACAGAGCAATGGCATGGATTGCCCAGAGAGGTTGGGGAGCTTGAAGCTCATCAGAAGCTGCTAGGGCATGGACCTGAACACCCTGCTTTAGTGTCCCTGCCAGAGTAGGGCTTGGGCCACAGGTACCTAGAGGACCCAGAAGACCCAGAGGGACCCAGAGGACCCTGCCAGCCTCATTCTGGGATTCCAGATGTGTTGAAGCAGTGGTCCTGTACTTATTCTCTGACTGAGGAGGTCACTCCTCTTGAAATAGAAAAAAAGAATATTTTTTCTGTCTCCAGCATTGCATGTCCCATCTCTGAAATATTTCTGGTGAACTATGGCAAATTTGAGGAACCTTAAACTCAATTCACTATTACAAGCTTCTGCAGAACTGCAGGGAAGTCTGAGTCTTCAAGGAAAACTACATCATCTTCTTGCTGCCATATCTTACTGTGCAGAAGTTTCCATAGCCTCATTTCCCCAAGACTGAGAAACTGTCAGTATGCTCAATTCTATCTGTGCAAAAAGATCTTAAATGCAGGTTATGGCAGTTGTCCTGGCTGTTTTTCATAACATCTTTTGGCAGTCTGAGAAAGTTGAACTAGACAGACGGTTTTACATTTAGCAGGAATTTGTCGATGTTGCTTTCACACCTAACCTAGTCTGCTGAGTGTAAGTGTGCTCCAAAGTAATATTACAACAGTTTGCAATAATGCATTTACCTCACTGTAATATCTCACAATGCTTGCATATACCTTGGAGAGAAACATTAAAGGTATAGACCCTTTAGGGCCCGATTTAGGAACACTGTGATTTCAGATACTCAATTTGTTTTAAAATAAAAAAAAAACACAACTGTTTTATATTGCTAAAAGCTCTTCCATTTGCAAACTAGTGGAGAGCCTGAGGATGAAGAATAACTTTTCCATTCATTAGAATAAGGTTACTAACCCGTGGATGCTTGAATCACCCTGATCTCAGGGCACATGGAGCCAAAATCAAAGAAACAAGGTTGGAAAGATTATCTAGTGCAGCCATCAACCCATTTACATCATGCCCACTAACCCATGTCCCATGCCACATCTATACATTTCTTGAATACCTCCAGGATGGTGATTCCACCACCTCCCTGGGCAGCCTATTTCAGTGCCTCACCACTCTTTCCGAGAAGAATTTCCTCCTAATACCCAGCCTGAATCTCCCCTGCTGCAACCTGACCATTAAGTCTTGTCCTATCTCTAGTTACCTGAGAGAAGAGGCCAACCCCCAGGTCACCACAACCTTTCAGGGAGTTGTATAGAACAATAAAGGCTCCCATGAGCCTCCTCTTCTCCAGACTGAACAATCCCAGCTCCATCAGCCACTTATGAGATTTGCGCTCCAGACCCTTCACGGTTTTGTTGCCCTTCTCTGAACATGTTCCAGGGCCTCAATGTCTTTCTTGTAATGAGAGGCCCAAAACTGAACACAGGTGTGAGGTTTGGCCTCAGTAGTACCAAGTACAGGGGGATGATCACCTCCCTAGTCCTGCTGACTGCACTATTTCTGATGCATGCCAGGATGCTGTTGGCCTTCTTGGCCACCTGGCACACTACTGGTTCATGTTTAGCTAGGTGCCAACTAACACCCCCAAATCCTTTTCCTCCATCCTGCTAATGGGACTGAATTTGCAGGAGAGAGCAATGCAGATGGGTGAGCAAGTGATATCTCTGCAAACCTGCAGCTCCACCTGCACAGAGTAATGTGGTGTGCTGCGATTGCAACATGGTGCTGCAGCACATGATGCGTGCATGCCCTGTGCTGTGTAGGATGGGGAAAGACCATTGGCAGCAATATGGCCTGGCCTGCTCCAGCTCTTCCTACCTCTTTTGTTGTTTATTTTTGGTGGAATATTAAAAAGGTCACACTGTGTTTAGATTATCAATTTTGCAGAAATCCGATCTCAAGGCAGTGTCATCTTTTTCCCAGATGAATTGCAAGCTTTGACAGGAGTAAGTAGGTCTTGGTTTAGGGACTTGAGTGGTTTTTGCTTTTGTTTTGCTCTTTTTTTTTTTTTTAAACAATACAGGACTGGAAAATTTGTAAATGTCTTTATAAATTAATCCTTTAGATTTGGCCTTTTTATATTGCTATTATAAAAAATAAGGTCCCACAAATGAGTCAGTAAATCTTTAATGAAATTGAATAAGTTAGTGCATGATGAATTGGTTACATAGTTCCACTAATTAATTTATCCTTGGCTTTGCCATTAACATGAGACAACACAATAAATGTCAGCTGAGTTAAAGCATAGAACAGTATTGGTCTTTAGTGCAAAAAGAAGTTGCCAGTAATGCTAAGTGATTTTTATATAAGGCAGATGTGAATGCTACAAGTAAGTAAACAGCTTCTTTGCCACATTACTGGTCTATTTTCATCATGCATTATTATTAGAAATAAAAAGTAAAATAAGAGATACTTGGAGGACGTGAGAGCATTTGAAGAAAATAACACTAGACTGCTAATCAAAACATTTGATTACTCAATCAAAGGATAAAATCAAAAGGACTCCAGCTCTATGTGATTGTGATTGAGGAGAGGCAGTGTTGCTCACAGGGTTACAACACCAGACCTGTTGCTAGGATGGTAATTCCCAAGTACATGTCATTCGTGGAAATGAGTACTGAACAAGATAACTGATTTGTAACCTCAGCTTAATTCCAGGGGAACATATTTCATTCATCAGCTTGACACTAAGAGCAGACCAAATCTGCCTTTTAGAGGAAAAGGTGTCACTGGATTGCTGAGGGAAAGCTTGTGTAGCAGCTTGGTGCTCTCACCTGATAGCACCGAGAGCTGCCACACAGCTTGTTATGGGCTTTTCATTTAAGAAGAAAAATATTGCCCGGATCAACCGAGGAATGTTCTCTGTTTTGTGCTTTACTTTGTACTGATTCTTACTATTTCCAGGCTAAACTTCATAGCCAATTTACAGCCAAATATATTTTTTTTGTCAACAGTGACCTCTCCTCTCTCATTTATGTTTACCTCCTGATATATTTATAGACTGTAATAGTATCTCCTTTCAGCCTTCATTTTGTAAGGTGAAAAAAGCTAAGCACTTCTATTCTCTTGTGTAAGACAGGCTTTGTTTCCCCCTTTCTATCTTTACAGACACTGCATTTGTGCCAGATGTAACAAATGTTTCTTGAAGGTGAATAAGTTTTGGCATGAAAATGGTTTGCCAAAATCATGCACAGAAGCATCAATATTTGGAAAATATCTGGAAAATACCTTACCTCAGACTCTAGGACTGCAATGCTATTTTTGTTTGTTTATTTCCTGAGCCACAGAACACTGCTTGAAGTTATACCAACCACAAATCCATTTAGTTTTGATGTTTTTTTATTTCCTCTTTTCTTTCAGTAGATGATTGCCCAACTCGTAGTGAAACTGCCTGGTTTATGAGTGCAAATATCCTCACTTAAAACAGAAATACAAACCAACACTGAAGGAAGTTGTCTGTGGTTCATGACTAGTACTATACCTAGTTTCTTTCTAACTTAGGTGGCATCCAGTCTCACTGAATATCTTCCTCAATGCACTTTGACGGCCATCAAAACCAGATTCAGCATCTGTCCAGGTAGGGAAGTGGGCAGTACACTCTCGAGTATAACATGCAGGAGCTCTTCAGAGCAGGCAGGTTGTACTGTAGGAGGCGCTAGCTGCTGCTAGCACTGTGACAGCTAGTTCTGAATCCGAGAGCAGTTCCTGACTGGGATCTCCTAAGGATATTTTGGCACTTGTACTGTACAATGCTGGTAAATCCCAGGAAAGAGATAAATCTGAGGGTATGCTGTTCCTAGGATCATCCTTCAGAATTAATTTGCATTAACTTTAGAGGTCCTTTTGTGTTTGCAGCCAAGAGTGGGTTTTGGAAACGTCAGCACTGTGAGTAGCCTCTTCCCACTCACGCACCAATAGAGTTGCTCTCAAGATGCTGTTGACTGCTGTGATTAAACCTCCACACCGCCTGACTCTGCTGGGGACATCTGAAGCCTTTGATGTTCTGTACTTTGTGCCCCAAATGACAGAATGAGAAACCCTATCTCCTGCTTAAAGCCTGCCTAAATTTAAAAATCAAGCTTTCCTCTGACCCCTAAACTGATCAAAAAATAAAAATCCTGATATGATTTTTTATCAAATGATATTATACCAAATAAGGAAGGATGGGACCAAAATACAAGATACAATGGTCTTCAGAACAAAGATGACAGTAACACTCAATTCTAGAAATCTAAACCTTAACATTGTCTTCAAATACTTGAGAGGTTGAAAGCCATCCATGTTTCCTATCAGTTCAAATAAAATTAACAAATACCACAGAAATTTTCAGTTTCAGATAATGAATACTTTTCAGGAAATGCAAATAAACAGTCTCTGTCATTATTTATATCCTGTTTGTATTTTGCCATCCCATAGCATTCTTGCTATGGGTTATAATTTTTGCAATAGCATCTATGCTATACATTAGGATGAGTATGTTATTAACTGTGGAACATTCTTTCAACTCTGATAATCTTGTCTTTGTGCATGACTCTGGCTTAACTCATTTGGTATGGGTCTTTGAAATATCACACTGATTACGATGTGTGTATATATTACAGAAGAGAAGAAAGGGAGATTAAGAAGGAAGATAGCAGAGATTAAAGATCGAGCCACAGCTGATAGCATTTAATGAGCATTACAGGAAAATAAATGTGCCCTGGACTGAGTTTTACTAACCACACACAAGCAATGATACTGCAATATCTTGTAATAGCAAGCAAAATATTGCAGTAACATCTTCTGGTTAATTGCACTACTGTTATCTAAATACACAATGGTACTTAGATTTTCAATACAATCTTCTTGTGCTGCTTTTGATGTCATTTAGCATTATTGTCACCTTATTTTGCAACTTTTGAATGTGCTGGGTGTCATTACAAGCCTGAAGCAATAAACAAGCTGGAGTTAGTGTGACTTTTGAAATAGCAGTGTACTGAGAAAAAGATGGAAGATAAAATTTTATCTTCCATGTGAAGACTACAGGCAGTCAGGGTGTGTTGCAGGTGTCATTTTCCTCCTATACCTATATTCATAGACTCCTGCTTGTGAAAGACTTATACTTCTTTGTGTTGACATGAAGTAATTCAGTGACCACTTACTGGCACTGCAGAATGAAGAACTGAGAGCAAAGTTCGCAATCACTATGGAAACCGCCTCTCCTATTGCTGTGTTGACACTGGCACATCTGTCAGACATAGCAACTGTGCTGGAGGATTCCTTCCAAGGAATCTCTTCATGAGACTTCTATCTGGGACAAGGCCCAAGGCTACTGGGTTTGTTTCAACAACAATCTGGCAGTCTGCACAAGCTTGTTTTTATTGTTCACTCTGCCTATATAAGACACTTCTGTGCTTTCTTTTGAATGCTTGAAGAACTGCAGAGTAAAACACCTGTAAGGCAAATTCAAATCTAAACTACATGGTCTTTCACCTAGATGTTACAGCAAAGGAAGAGAGAGTCCGGCAAGTAGAAAATTGAGAGCTTTGTGTTTCCTTAGCATGGTTTGTAGTATGTTAAAAATCTATTACTGTTGAATGTAGGGGTTTAGAGCAAATTATTTGCCTAATGGCTCCCTTACCTTGCCTTGCCTTGCCTTGCCTTGCCTTTTCTTTCTTCCTACCTCCCTTCCTTTCTTCCTTCCTTTCTTTTCTTTTGATTGATTGGTCATGTTTTTGTTTATTTTTTTTAATGCTGCTTTATGCATGAGATATTATTGTTTCCTTTGTTAGTGTTCCAAACCTCATCTGCCAGTGTAATGCACTTTCACCAGCATGTCAAAGTACTTTCTGGCATCAGTTACTTCAACACCATTCGGTGGGAAAATGGAGATGAGATGTCTGGGAATGGCACCCCTCAAAGGGAACACAGCCACCAGCAAAGACAGAGATACTTTTATGGCTTGGACATGAGGCTATTCTTGTGACCCAGAGTCTCTTGTTAAGTTAGTATTTGTCTTTCAATAAACAGATTAATTAGATTAATAGATATTTTGTTTCTTTTGAAATAAATACATTTTAAAATAAATTTAAAAGACTTTGAAATGTTAGACCATGTCACAAAAAAAAACCCCTATTCTTTAATGCATTGTACAGACATATTGAGAGGAAAGTACAGACTCAGGTATAATTTCCCTGTGCTAATAGTAGTATCCATGGGGCTGCTGAAACAAATGGTGAACTCTTGAATCGTTGCTTACCCTGCAGGTAGTAGTTTGATCTTTTTCTCTAGGATGCCTTTCAAAACACGTCCATGATCTTTGTGACCTGTGATAATGGGTCATGGTATGTTTTGAATCATACAAGCTCTTCAGTGTTTGTACTACTTTTTAAAAGAAAACCTTTTAAAGATCTTGAGAAGTTAATGGAGGGTGCATAACATTCCCATAGCAAATGTTGCAGTGTTCATGAGAAGCTGTAATGCTACAAAACAGTTTACACTTAAACTGCTGCAGAACAGTTGAAGGTGACTGTTGTGACTGGTACACTTAGGATTTAATGTAATTAAGCAGATGAAAGCTGGAGGAAGGAAGTGTCGCAGAGCCAGCTTATTCATCATACCTCCACAAGATGCTCTGCAGTTTCCTTTTTAAGAGCTGGTGTTACACTACAATCTCTTTTGATCAGTATATCTATTATGAGTGTTAATTTAGAGTTAAAAAAATATTAAAAAGCACACCAAAGACAGCAGGTGATTGCTTGTATTTTCTGATCCTGATCTACTTTACAAATTGTACTGAGTTACTACATCAGTATGACTGAAAATAAACTTCTGAGGCTTTGCTTTTATAATTTATGTTGCTTCAGAATCCCTTCTGAGCTATAATGAAAAATTACTTGTTACTTTTGCTTATATATAATTAACCACAAAGATAAGACATTGTTAATTTTTTAGCTAACATTTTATGTAATTGATGGTGCATTTATACCAATGTACATACAAACAATAGTGTTCTCATGTTTAGTCTTTGAAAACTGCTACTGTGGTACATTCTGCAGTGGTTAGAAAAGACTCTGTGGTTAATAGTTACTTGACAGTTAAATCTTTTTAACTGCTTTCTCATATTTATTAGTGCTGGGAATCAAAATGGAAAGCCTTTGTCTTTAGGAATCATTGGAAAGGAAAAATGGATAGAAAAGGAAAGTCTTCCTATCTGCCACAATACTACATTTTTTGTTGAAGACCTTGAGTGTCTCCAGGGATGGGGCATCCACCATCTATGTCTGAGCAACAAATTTCATGGAGAAAGACTGCTTTAGTTAAATACTGTTAGTTTGAAAAGATCTTACCAAGTTTAATAGTCGTGCTCTCTGTCTACAGGATATCCCTATCATAAGTAGAATTAGGTTGCTGAAACTTTCACTTCTTTTCCCAGTAGTTCTGGACCTGTATTTTGTATTCCAAAGGCAAAGGGATTTATCAAGACACACAGTAAATGCAGTGCTGGGTCTGGAGCTCAGAGGCACAGGCAGGTAGTTCTGATACGTTTATTCAATGGTGGAATGACACTGGGATCTGAACTGCTTCAGAACATGGTCACACTTCACTCTCAGGAGCAAGAACTGAAAGAAGAGGTTCAAAGGGCCGTGTTTACAACTATGGAACAAGCTCCCTACTGATTTCTGTACCTGACATCACACAGATATACAGACTCAGTGCAAATTGTCCTGTCTGTCCCTCCTACCTTCTACCAGTCATGACAACACAGCAAGTACGATGCTCACTTCTCCCTACTACACAATGGCAGTGAAAGAGATATAGAGGGCAGGGGTGGAGGAAATAAACGCCATATCTTAAACTTCGAACAGAATGCCATGGCAGTACTTAAATGTATAATTATTCCCTGATGTGATTTGTCTCTAGTAGATGAAGGAGAGAAATAGAGAATTGTTTGCCTTGCCAAAGCTTCACAAACAAGTGAATGTTACAGGTATGGGCTTAGCTCAGGGGATCCTGAACTCCTTGTGCCTTGTGGACATCCTCATTCTCTGTTGCATGCTGGCAGATAAATTCTTTCCCTTGTTATTTCATTACTCTGCAAATACGTCTTTTTGTTTGTTTGTTTTTGTTTGTTTGCTTGTTTTTGTTTTTTGTTTTTTAATTGTGGTGCAATATTGTAAACAGTTGAAATGTTTGGAATGCATTTCCAGCTCAGCAGGCTTATTCAGAGGATGAAATAATCCACCAGAGTTAGGTCACTGTAAACACTCGCTGCTGGAGAACTAAAGTGTCATAAAAGGGTGTTGTATTCTTTCTGAAACCAGCATTTTCTGGAAGCATTACTCACAGGAATGAAAATGTCCCAAAGCACAGAATTACATTTCTTCAGACAGACTGGAAGTAATTTTATTGCAGAATTTCAGAGATGCTACAGGAATTAGGCTGCCTTGAAGGAAATGACATCAAATTTTACAGACCCTTGGGAAAACAGCTTTCACTCAATTGAATTACCATGTTACACCATCCCATTTCCTTCATTCAGTTTACTTTCAGGACTGTCCAGAATTGCCATAATATTCATTTTCTGATTATTATTATTACAGTCTAAAGACTATCATTATTATAAAAATACCAAAAGGCATCCTTTCATTTGAACTGTTTTCTCAGTCTTTCCAATTCTGAACCAGTATGAATACACAGAAAATCTTTCCATCATACTGTTACAACCTGCACCACCTTTACCCTAATATCTTACAACTTGCTGCATTTTACATTTAGCATTCTGGTTTAACTCCACAAATTGATACCTGTTCTCCAAAAATACTTGATTTTTTGACCCTTTTTGGCATTTTTCCTATGACATGTTTCATGTCAGGCCAACTGCCTTTGTTATTAATGTATTAACAGCAATTTGTATTTGACTCTCTCTATTTCTCTCTCTATTAAACACACAGGTGTTCCCTGGTTTGTAATTGGTAAGAGTGTTTCTGCCAGGTAGGTCTATGCTCTCATTTTCTTCCTGCTCTTTTCCTTCAAGTTTAGCATTTCTCCACACCATATCTCTTTGGGCACTGACTTAGAGTAGATAATGAACTGTACTTTTCCCCCTGCTGAAAATCATATAAACTTTCCCTCTCATGGCATCTGCCAGTCACTAAAAAATTATTGGAGGTTTTTTTTAATAGCCTTTATACTGAAAACTACCAGAAAACACATTAACTTACAGCTACTTGCAGCAGTGAAAACACTATATGGATACTGTCCCCAGTTTGGTGTCAGCAATTGAAGAAGGCATTAAGAAGCTTTTATGTGAATTTTGTGCATCTTTTTTTGAGGACTGAATCCATGCTTTATAGAGATCAGTGTGAGATGAGTTGTTTAACTTGCAAGAATGAGTTTATTTTGCAGAAAGAAAGGTAGAGGTATACACTGAATTTGAGGACAGTGAGAACAATTAACTCATGCTGTTTGACTTATGTGACCAAAAGATATTCAAAAGCTTGTTCTTCTTCCATAAATCAAGCCCAAAGACTTTACCTAGTTAAGTTAGTTATTTCAGTTTTCAAAAGATGTGAGCAACAGAGTGTGGGTGGAAGAGTTCAGTTTGTGACCAGTGCCTCTACAACTGCAGAAGTGATCAAATCAGGTAAACACAGATAATTCCAATAGATAAGTCATATCTTCTGGTGCACAAGAAAGGATAAGAATATAACAAAAAGGACAAGAAATATAACAAAAAGAACCTCATGCTCCATTATCACAAAAAGGAGACAGTGTTGTCCAACAGATTAAATTCAAGTACATGAGCAGACACAACGACACAGATTTCTTTCAGAGTATTGGTGTAAATGCTCTATATTTTTGACAAGATGTTGCAAGCTAGAACAAGATAATGCTTCAGAAAGAGAAGAGAAAATAAATAAACAAAAGCAGCTGGAAATTCCTTCCTGACCCCCTGTAAGTAGATAATTCAAACCCTTAAGCTCTGATTAACCTAATCAGGTTGAAGTATAAGCATTATGAGAGTACTGAGATAATAGATGGTATTCTGAATACAGGTAATAAAAAGAACTTGGATCAAGATGCAGAAATAGGATTAGAATTCTTAGTTCATAATAAAAGGGATGACATTTGGATATATTGACAATTAAGAAGAACAGCTTTACAGAGAGACTGTCATGAAACTAGGAAGAAAGCAGGCTACTTCATCAACACTGTGATTGTTTTTGCCTTTGTAGGCAACAAGTCCGACTTTAAAATTCTATGACTTCATTTCTGGTTTCTCCTTTTAATCTCACTATATGTCTACACCTTTCAAGCTGTGGATAGCATACTGGAAGTAGTAACCCAAAAAGTGATGATGCAATGGAAGGCTAAATCTACCCACACTGGAATGAGAAAGATTTTAGCAGCTACTGCCAGTCTACCACATGAAGGTAGAATAAAGATCATAAAGCTTTAAAATTAGGAGAAGTTAGACTGGACATTTACAAAGAATGACAAAATTTAAGCATTACAACAATGTAGCTGGTGTTGCATTAAGTTCTCCATCAGCAGTGATACTGTAGTCAAGGCTGAATGTCCTTCTTGATAGTACACTCTAGTTTCACATATACTGTGGGGAGTGTCACCTCAGAGCAGTTGGCAGTGGACCTTTTTGGCATTGTAACCTGAGAGGTGAAAGCTACAGGACCCTGTATTGCTCTATACAGATGACAGCTCTGTGGCACAGAAGACAAACCCCTCCCTGTTCCTGTGGCTGGTGAAGGAGGCTGAATTGTCCTGCTTGATGAAGTGCAGTCTTCTTCTTCTCTTGCTTTTGTTTAGACATATGTGCAGTATTTCTATCTGTGGGTCTGCCAAATTCTGTATAAGGGAGTCATATTTGGCTTTGTATGAGACAAAGACTTTTCTGTTTTTTTTATGAAGGTGTTCTGATGAATTTGTCATCACTGTGAACACTGCAGATGAAGAACAGGATGAGAGAATATTAAGAAATAAAAAGGAAACTAGAAGACAGACTAGTTAATGTTTCAGAAAAAGTTTGTTGTGAAAAACACAAATGAAAGCTATTAGCTCTATAGCAAATTATATTCCAGCTGCATTCTATGTATTCTGCTTGTTCGCACATCACTGCAGCATAAGCTGATATAACTGGTGGGTAGAATGATTTTGAAAGGTTTCTGCTTCAGTAAGATTCTAATTTATGCAAAGGAGACAAAGAGCTAACTGTGACGAAATGCTGTGGTGAGATACTAATTACAAGAGGACTAAGAGGGGGGTTACAAACCTTCAAAATGTACATGCTTCAGAGAGGCCTAGAAATGCGTGCAGCTTCTTATTTTTATCTTCTTGAAGACATACAGAGGGGAAATCTCCCTCTAACAGCCTCCATCTGTTTCCAAACAAAAATATATTTTTTTCTTTTGTGCTCTCAATTCCACACACTTTTATACCCCCAAGAGCAAGGGAAATTAGACTCCCTTTCTCACATGGGTTTGAAAATCTGTGCGTATCTGGCTAGTCTATACTCTGTAGCGTTCCTTTCTTTGTTCCTTCTTGCATGGCATATGCTTTCCTCTCTATTCTACAGAGAGAAAAACTCAGAAAATCACTTTCTTACAAATAAACTTCATATGAACTCGCCCCCAAGCAATTTGGTGCAAACTTTCTGTTTCCCTGTCTGTCTTTTAGGTGCTGATTAAATCTACATGTTGGCTCACCGCAGGGCTTTGAGCATACCAACTATTCTCCTTGCAAGGGGACAGGCTCTCAAGAGAAGGTCTTTCAGTACTGAGGACTTGTTGCACAGTCAGGAGAGCATAACCACTGAGAGGAATCTATCACCAGTTTCACATTTGTTTGGCAAAATCAACATGCCTTGTGTTTGTTTTTTGTTTGTTTGTTCTTTGTTTTTTATTCTTTTGTTGAACCAAGGCCTGGTTTTACCTCCACTGAGCAGATTTAAAGTATAATTATGTGACTTCTAAAGTTTATTTCTTCTTCAGCTTGTGGAGGACAAAGAGACAGAGAAAGGAACTACTTTTGAAGTGAGTATTTATACAAATGTGACTTTGTTCTCTTCTGTCAATTTAAAAAGGACTAAAATGTTCATTTACTTCCCTTTTCACCATCAAAATAGAGCTGTGGAGGCCTGGTGTAATGAGGGGTTGGGCTTTCCAAGTATGCAAAATCAGTAAATTGGGAAGATTTACAATTGTATGAAAGGAGAAAGAGATGTGTGTGGGTCATTGTTACAAAGATGAATATTACATATTTTGACTTATTCTAATTTAATGAACCCCAGAAAGCACTTTTAGTGTTTACTTTTTCCTCGTTTGATTCTAATTAACCTTTCCCATGATTCAGATGTCTGACAAATGTGGAGGGCTGCAGGGCTAAGTGCTTTTTTCCCATGATTGACTTTAATTAAGCATGCTCCAGGCTTGAAACCCTTGTAAACTTAGAGAACTTTATTTTAATTGCCTTCTGCCACATTTACTTATGCTAGACAAATAATATAAATCAAATATCACTGCTATTAGAAGAACGAAGAACTGTCTTACGAAGTCATAGTCTGCCACAGAGAAACGTATTACACTCTAAATCTGAATAGAAAGTACTATGGCAGGAGAAAGATGACATGAAGGAAACTTCTGGAACTTTAACAGCTTTTCCTTTTCTGCGCAGTAGATACATTATGAAACCAAGTTTCAAACTACTGTTATTCTTCTCCAGTTTCAGTATTAATTGGTAATATTCATTAAAACATGAAACTTTTGAGTGAATACATCAAGAACTGATTTCAGGCTTTGGACTACTCAACAGCTCACTGCTGCAGCTGTTGGAATGAGACACTTCAATCTTAATTAGGTGAGTTTGTCACCTAAATTACATGAGTTTTCTGCTCCCTGAGCCTATCCAAAGAAAATCAGATGGAGTTAGGCACCAGTATTTGTACAAATGAATACTGATGTTATTGTTCAAAACAATGCAAACAGAATGGTGCTCCAGCAGATATTTGGAGAAATAAATCGATGATCATCCATAATTTTTTAGTCAGTACGAAGATTTTACACAAATAAAATGTTCTGTTTGGTTGGTTATTCTTCTATTAATTGATAAAGTTTTAATATAAACTTACAAGTGAGGAATATCCTCACTATGAAAATGAATAATAAATCCTGTTTTCATTCTATGTTTCATTGGTATGAACTGAACTGTGAGTTATAGAGAGGAATCTTGAGTTGTACAACGGCACTGTACTGCACATTTTTGCTCCTTTAAAATCATATGTAGGTTCTGAAGGATTAACTGAGTTATACTTACCAAATTAGGATTGTCCTATGAATACTCTTTTCTCTTGGCAGGAGTGGTGGTGCTGTCATGCTAGCATGACACCCTGAGAAAACCTTTTGCACTTGCTGTGGCTGAAAGTGCTTACCGTTAATAAAAAAAAAAAAAAGGTCTGAGGAGCCTTTACTGGAAAGAAGCCTAGCAGAACTGTCTTTGAGCTTAATTACAGCAGAGTAGTGGTCTTGAAATATGAGCTAACCTTTTGCTTCAGTAACCAAAATTCTGAAAGTAGATGACACAGGGGTTAACAGTGGTGTCTCAATCTTGATGTCGCTGTTTCTTTCCTTCCTGTTTTTAAAATCCTTAAGACAGTGCAGTATACACTAAATTATAAACAAAATTATTATAAATGTGACTTAGATCAAGTTAATTCTAAAATCAGAATCTTTACATCTGCACTCACAAGTAGTACAAAGGAATGCCTTAATATTTAATCAGTGAAAGCATCATAACATACATAAACATGCATATGCATTTATTCCTTTATATGTGTGACTGTTTAAGAAAATATTTTTCTCTGAAAACAGATCCTGCAAAAGGTAGCAGACTGACAACTCTGTTAGTTCTATTTATCCAGCTAATGTGTACAGCTGAAACAATTGCAGCATAAGGGTCTCCATGGGGTCCACCTTTGGCTTTGAAATAATAATTACATTCCTGTACCCTGTTGATACTCAGCTTCCAAGAAAGCTAATAACAACACTGTACCAAGGTGGCAGATTTCATATCCCAACCCAGGACTGCAAGATGTTCCAGGCCAACTTAAAATCAGGTGCCAAAACCTGCACTAAGCTGAAGGAGAACTGTTTTCCTTTCTGCTGCCTGCAAGGGTTCTATTAAATTGTATCAGATTGTAAAATTCCTGATTTTGACACGTTCAGCAGTCCTGCTGGATGACCTCAGATTAAAAGGGTAAGCTAGGATACGTGGTGGGAGATGCACAATGTGAACATTGACACTTGATGCACAAAGCTGTTTATTTTTAAAGTACCCCGAGCCCTCTAAATTACAGAACATTAATTTAAAAATGGGAGATACAAGCCATTTGATGTACCATGGCTTTTTTTCTGCCTGTGTGTCTTTGCTTAGTCAGAGTCACAATTATTCATGGGAAAAAAAATCTACAGCCACTTCCTGGTTTTAATTAATCCTATTCTACATCCTGACACTTTAACTTGCTCTTGATCAGCTTCTAAGTGATCTGTTTGACAGGTCTATCTTTACTTCTGAGTAATTGCCAAATGATTCTGCAGTTTGTCAGAAATGTGAAGAATAACTCTTGCTAGAAAGAGCTATTTTTCCTTGAGAATGAAAGCAAACTCATAGAAAAGGGTCTGGGAGATTCAATAAAAATCGTAATGTCATGTGAAAATTCTGAGCGGGAGACCACCTTCAGATTTCTAGCAAGACTGTTAAGTAACTTCTGTATTCCATAAACAGTGTAATGATCTGGCTTGAATGAAAAAAATCTAACTACATCCTCTGGCTTTATTTAGAATAAGCTGAAAACCCTGTAGTTTATTACAATCTATCGAACATGCTCATTTTGCGGAGACATTTTCATTGCTCTTTTTTACTGGGTGAGAATATTGACAGTCGGTATTGGACTTCAGGAACATAAATGTAAAGTACAAACTAAACTACAGTGTTTCTGACTGAATATTTTTAAAACTCTGCATAAAAACTACAGTAAGTTTCCTTTCTTTCTGCTTGTTCACTCTGTACAAAATCCCAGGTACAGACAGTCACATTTGCTCCCTATTGAGTCACTGTTATCTGAGGAAACCTCAGGGGGAACAAGGACCTTACATGGAAAGGTTATTTTATAAAACTGATTAGACTATGACCTATGTACATTTATGTTTCTTTTCTGTCTCTGGGAAATTAAATGAGAACTATATCTGGGCCAAACATTTTAATGAATTGTAAGCTTACAAAAAAAAAAAAAAAGAGGCAGATCTAGGACAATTTTGTAATTCAGTGAAGTTAGGAGAAAACTGGCATGAAGCTTTGAACCAGAAGAAAGAATACAGAAAATGTTTTCTTAAAGACTATTTTTTTTTTTAAACTCTACACCATGTCATGATGTGTTCCTCTCTTGGAAAGGGAAAGTTTCCATTTGAAATTCAGTAATTTATTTCGTGTTATTTAAAAAAAATAATAATAACTGTTGTAGAGAGTGTTAAGGTTTCCCTGGAGCCTTCTTTTCTCTAGCCTAAACAATCCCAGTTCCCTCAGCTGCTCCACATAAGACTTATGTTCCAAGTCTTTCATCATCTTTTTTGTCCTTCTCTGGACAGACTTTAGGACCTCAGTGTCACTCTTGTAGTGAGGGTCCCAAAACTGAATGCAGTAGTCAAGGCACAGCCTCACCAGTGCTGAGTTCTGAAGGATAACCAGTTCTCTAATCCTGCTAGCCAAATTACTTCTGATACAAGCCAGAATGCCATTGGTCTTCTTGGCCACCTTGGCATACTTCTGGCTCATGCTCAGCTCAGCATCATCCAACACCCCCAGATGCTTTTCCTCTGCATAGTCTTCCAACCACTGAGACCCAGGCGTGTAGTATGGAGTTGTTGTGATCAAAGTGCAGGACTTGACACTTGTCTTTTTGAACTTCATCCCATTGGCCTCAGTCCATTAATTCAATTTGTCCAGATTCTGCTGTAGGGCTTTCCTACCCTCAGGCAGACTGACACTTTCTGCAGCTTGGTGTTGTCTGCAAACTTTCTGAGGGTGCATTCAATTTCCTCATCCAAATCACCAATAAAGATATTAAGCAGGATGGGTCCAGATACTGACACCTGGGGAACACTACTCATCACCAGCCTTCACCTGGACATAGAGATATTGACCTCATCTCTCTGGTTGTGACCATTCAACCAATTTTCTACTTCTGCTCCTACTGTAGAGTTATCTTTTTCCATGTCCTAAATGCCTTTTGGTATTTGTTAAATATCACCTTAATGGGGGCACTTCCTTATAAATTGTTCCCCTTTCAGTCCAAGATTGACCACTGTCTGAATAATCCAGTGAGCCCAGCAGATATAATTCCTATGGGATTTCTAGATCTGGGACTTACTCAAGGTAATGACATTAGAATATATGTACACACATAGATATGTTTATCAATCCATTAATTGTTCTCATAGTTTAAGTCCTGATACAGCAAGACTACTGCCCTCCTTCCAGAGAAATGACACATGAAAATGCCATTCTAACTTAAGAAAAATTTATTACACAGACAACAGTGTTACTGTGAAGAATAGCGATGGGAATGATTCACCCATGGTCCAGGACCACATGGTTGCCTTTCGTCTGTGTTACCTATAGCTAGATTATTTAATTCTCTCCAGGTAAAAAACAAGCAAACAAAAAAAAACTAAAAACAAGTAACAAAACAAACAAACAAAAAACTCCCACCAGCAACAAAAACAAATAAGGAAGTTAACACACTTAAAATAATGGAGGACTATACAAGAAACCCTACTGAAGGCAGACACAAACACAAATTGTGGCTACTGTTAGGTGTGGTATTTTGGGGAGGAATTTCTTCCTGGAAGCAGTAAATATCTGGCAAAACTGAAAAAGAAGAATTTAAGTATTTCCTTCTCTCCAGATGTGCAGATTAGAAGAATATTGGTTGCATTGCTATGATTTGGCTCATATCATATGTACCTTCATAAAATATCACGCCATATTGCTGCAGCTGTCTGGATAATATCTGGATGATATCTGTTCCTGTGATTGTCATTGCCAAGAAAAAGATCTGCCAAATTATTAAAAAGTATATTACAGTCCCAGCTCTTCTTATTACTCCTTCTGCTCCTTGCTTCAGTTCCTTTCATGTTGTTCTGGTACACAGGGATATAATGAAGAAGTTACATAACTAATTAAAGCAGATGTATTTTTTTATAAAGATTTTGGAATTGACTTCTTTGAGAATTAACAAAATAAATTCCCAAGTATATTGCAATACTATTTAAAATACAAAACAGAACAAGTTGGATTTATTTACTTTGGCTTTTGCGAGTCCTGTTTTGATACAGACTTTGACAAAGACAGAAGGTATTTTCTTGGCTTATTAGCATTTAGTGAAGACAACTCCTGACTTCTTACGTGAGCTTTCAGTTTAGAAACAAAGGTGGATGTCCAACCTTTTGCCTTGCCTGGGCTGCAATGAATGAAGAGGTATTATTGTCTAGGGCTCCATATAATTTGGTTGCTCCAGAAGTAATGTTTCCTACTTATTTCTGTGGAAATGATAACAGTTACAAAGAGCACAATAATGCTGTTTGAGAAAATTCTCAGCTACAAAACAGTATTTTTTCAGCATAGTCACTGCCACTAACATTTTCACCAGTGGTGAACAAGAGCCTTCATGCCAGACACTTCCATGTCAGATCGCACTCTGTCAGACTGCCTGCCTGCTCCCATCTGTCACACAGCAACCACATGTAATGGAATATCAGCAGGTAGGTTTAGCCTCTGCTGTCATACCAACAACATCCACCTCTGACATTATGGACCAACAAAATAATATGGGAGGCATTACTTTCAGAGCAGCCCTCATATAATATGTAATATAAGTAAAGTATATGAAGTAACAAAACTTATTTTTTGTTTTATTTATTTATTTTTATTAAAACATATAAAGAAAGAGCAACTAGACCACTAAACCAAAGACCGATGGGACCTTGTTTTTGTGCATCACTCCGGCTGGATGCAGTGGCTGCAATTCAGTCAGCTCTCAAGGTATTCATTTTTGGTGTAATTTTACTCTTCCCATGCTTCATCCTTGAAAACAGCTGTTCACAAATGTACATACTGCCCAAAATTGGTGACTTGAATGAGACGTGGCTGTGACATGAGAGGCATTTCTTTCTGGTAAGAGAGGGCTTATGGAAGTCTCGTAGAGACATGGTCACATGTTTGATTGCAACTCCATATATTCCATTTGAAAATTCACAAGTGATATATTTATGTCGACTGAAAATAAAGTAACAAATAAACCAAAAGAAATTGATGATTTTTTCATCAATCTTGGAACCTATTCTCAAATTCCTGTACCAAATTGGAAAGTACAGCTGCACCTTTCTTGCTGTTCACAGAGTTGCATTTAGCCAGTGAATCAAAACGCATGTCCTTACTGGCCGTGACTTGAGCTGCTGCTTGAGCTCTGTGCCCTGTGCCCTGGTTTCAGCCCAGATGGGGCTCACAGTGCACTGAGGTTTGGTTAATGCTGAGGGCTGGGCTGCTAGGCAGGAAGAGCTGCTGCCATGATGGCACAGGGTGGGGCAGCTGCTACCAGCAAGTACATATCTGTAGGTTGAACATCTAACTAATATAGCAATGAAGAGAGCTCTAAAATTGATAGACTGCTTCTGCATGATTTTGTAACTCTTTTCATTCATATCATCATTAAAAAATCATTTTTATCACAAAACATACAAATGCAGAGGCAGTTAGTAAAGCAAGAGGTGCTGAAGAAAGGCTTATTGAAATCACTGAAAAGAATTACACTGGCTGCATTCACCATGGGTGAATATTGAAGTCCACATGGACATTCTACTGTGATCAATTATTATTTCTTTTAATTAAGAAGGCTCTATTTGTAATGACTCTCCAGAGATTTATAATGGAGATGGGGAAGAAGAGTTAGGAAAAACAGTAAAAAATGTTTCTGATATAATTGAGGGTATCTTAAGTTTGGGCATGTGAGTGTGATTGAGTCATACTATATAAAGCAGAAACTTATATCATGAGCTCCAAGACACATCCCTTTAGTTTCACAACATTCTGTTACAATGCAAGAGCAATGTTTCATCATACTCATTTCATCAGGAAAAGGAGAGAAAGGAAATAATTAGAATTGTCCACCTTTTCACCAAGAACCAGAGCAAACAAACGTCTGATTTCTAATGATTCTATTCTTCAGGTTGGGATAGGTGGTAGATTTTTTTCCCACTTTTTATACTTCTATGCCTCCTTTTCTGACGAATTCCTTTTCTGCTCCCTCTGTTGGAAGAAGTGAGGAGAGGACAAGTAAAGAAAAGAGACAGAAAAGGAAAGTTACATTTTGGCATCTGATTTCAAAACCAAAGGGAGAGCTGAATAAGTTTGTTCGCCCCCCCCCCC
>VXAB01001891.1:66580-110079 GCA_013399175.1 Odontophorus gujanensis
CTGGGTTTTTTTAAAATTTAACCTTTTGGAACTGAGTAAATCCTTTAAAAAAAAAAAAAAAAAAAGTACTGCTGGTTCTGGTTCTTCAGTGTCCTGAGTTATTAGTGGGAGCTGGGAAAGAATGAGAAAGTAAACCCCAGAAGGTGATGAATATTTCTGTTAGAAGTGCTAAGCAATTGAAATAAATCATTATAAAAAGTGAGCAACATGTGAAGCACAGGCAACAAATAACTGGACAACAGTTTTTTTGTTACTGGTCAGTACAAAAGTCTGCTTGTAACCATGGCAACCAGGAGTCCAAATTTACAGCATCATTGCTAACAAATATTGAAGGGTAGCTTATAACACTTCTCTCGCTCAAGAGATATTACCTTCTTTACACACAGTGTCCTACAGATACGTGCTTTGACCCCAGGTTTCTTTCCTTCACAGAGAAATTCTTCAGTAGGTTCTGGTAAGTCCTGCTATGTATAAGTTCCTTATCCACATCAAAGAGATTGGAACTCATCACACATTGTATTTTCAGTTATCTGGGATTGTATTTCCTCTTAAATATCTGTGGTAAATAATAAAACTTTCCTTTCCTCAGACAGCAAGGCAAAGTCTCTTTCCAGTTCATAGACCAAGAAGTCTTAGTCCTTCTTTCCCCTGTAACACTGCATATCTATCCTACACTCCAGTGGAAGTGTGCCAGAAAACCACCACAGAAGAGCAACTACATATTTAATGACATGATTCTGCTGAAACTCTTTGAAATTGCTTCTGGATAATCACTGTTGAAAAGTAAATATTCATTCACAAAATTATGATAGTTACACTTGAAAAGTCAACATACCTATCTTTCCTCTCAGGATTAAATTGTAAGAAAGAAACAAATTATTCTGGATGCAGAACATATAGAGGAAGGGTTCAGCAAAGCTCCAGTCTGTTCTGGGCCTAAATGCTAACCTATGACGCATTATTTTCCTTAGCTAATTATTTTTTTTTATTACAGAACCCCCTCAACAATTTCCCCACTTTTAAATATAAGGGTTCTAGGTTAAATTATCTGTTCTAAAGCATTCTACAATTATATATCTGCATTTGCATTGGGAGTCTAATTAAATAACTTTATTGCAGCTAGTTTTGTACTCGATGCTAAGTGTTTTCTTTTGCTAACTTGTTAAACCATCACTTCAACCTTTTCTAATTATTTAGAATACCAATGTTGTCTGGGTAGATCAAGTTATTCCTACAGTACTATCAAACCCTTTATTAGATCCATTTTGATTTAGAATGCTCAAAAAATCCCTGTTCTTGCAGCTAAAGCCTGATTTATTCCTGTTATATGTCAAGTAGTAGTTTGTGTATAAACAACTTTATTTTATCAGTGCATTCTATTCCTCTCATTATTTACTCCTTCATCTATGTTTTACAAGTTGGTCCACAGGGAATCGGAAGGCAGTTCTAACTTACTGGAAGCAATGTCATCTAGCCATTCAATAAACTGTGCTATAATAAAAGGTCAAATGATGCACCAAAATGTTCACATACACCTATGTTCTGTCATAGTATAAAATGCATTTGAACAAATCTTACTGATTTGAGAGAAGAAAAAAGTAATATCTTTTTTTTTTTTTAGCTCTTCATTTCTACATAAGCTCCTTGTTCTACATCTTTGTGTCTTAAATGAAAAAAATGCATATGAATGTGAATGAACATTCTTTAAAGCATATGAGATTTTTTTATAATTTAGCATCAGTTCTGAATTCTGTATTTTTCTGGTTTTGTTTTGCTTCAGTTTTCCTTTTGACCTATAATTCTATTTATATTACAAATTGTTGCATGTTTTCATCAAACTGCTCTCCAGATAAACAAGACCATGAATAGATACTATGTTCCTGGTAATCTACATTCAGAAATCTCAGACATAGGACTGGGAACAGCAATATCATTTTACAATAATATATACCTTGCAGTCAGCTGATGAGCTCAGAAGGAAAAAAAAAAAAGTCACATCACATATATTCTTAGGCCAGACTCTTCTCAGCAGTGCGTGGTGATAGGACAAGCAGAAATGGTCACAAACTGAAGCATAGTAAGTTCCATACAAATGTGCATGGGAACTTCTTCACAGTGAGGGTGAGCACTTGGAACAGGCTGCCCAGAAAAGTTGTGGAGTCTTCTTCCCTGGAGACATTCAAGACTCACTTGGATGCCCACCTGTGCAACCTGGGCTAGGGAGCTGCTTTGACAAGGGGGTTGGACTCGGTGGTCTCTGGAGGTCCTTGAGATGGTTATCTCCCCCTGGAGATGAGTTCCACAAAAGAGTGTTCTCCAGTCGTCGAGCTGCAGCTTATTTCTCTTAAGTTGCCCCAGGACATGCCCATCTGCTTGTCCCTAAGACAAAGGATTTCACAACCCTTGCCCAGGACTTGCTTGGACATGTTCAGCAAACTTTGAGGCAGTGGTAAAAAATAATAATAGTCTCTTACACCAGCTCCCTGTGCATGCTCCAGACCCCTTGATGGCAGGGCAGCACGAGGAACTGAAATGTCCTTCATTCCATGCACAGCTGCTCTGCAAAAGGTAAAAGCGCTAGTATGATATCAGTACCATTTTTTTTCCCCAAATCCAAAATAGATCATCATATAAGTCTCTATGAAGAACATTTACTTTATTCCACTCAAAATCATGACAATTTGTAACAATTAAGAGAGAAAGAATTTTTCACAGGTTAACAAGCATTCAATAATACTGATATTCTAATATGATGGATTGTAGATATAGGAGATACAAAGTATCATTACTACTTTTGAATTTTTCCTGCATAATACACCAAAATTATCCATATTTGAAACTGTGTGTGAAAAAAAAAATTAACTCCTAACTACTGCTTAGTACCATCACTCAGTCTTCATAGTAAACTTTTAATCTTGCTGTTACACGATTTAATATAAGCACTGACTCCATCACTCAGGTGGAAATTTTACAGGATGTTTTTTGTTGGAAGGGATCTTTAAGATCATCTATTCCAACCCTGCTGCTATAGGCAGGGACACCTTCCTCTACACCAGGTTATTCACAGCTCCACTCAGCCTAGCCTCAAATGCTTCCAGGGTAGGGGCATCCACAGCCTCTTTGGGCAATCTGTTCCAGAGTCTCACCACCCTCACATTAATGAATTTCTTACTAATATCTACTCTAAATCTACCCTGTTCCAGTTTAAAGCCATTCACCCTCATCCTGTCATTACCTGCCCTTACAAAAAGGCCCTCCCCAGCTTTCCTGAAGGCCCCCTTCAGGTACTGGAAGGAGGCTATAAGGTCCAGCCCTTGGAGCCTTCTCTTTCACAAACTGAAGAGCCCCACCTCTCTCAGCCTGTCCTCACAGGGGAAGTGCTTTAATCTGCTATGTAGTATGACAGTGGTGTTCATGGAATGTAATAGTAGAATTATATTTTGCTGATCTTTCCTTTATCATTCTTCAGTAGTCATCCTTCATTAGAGAATCAGTGCCTAGTATTTACCCTGTATGGGAGTCTCAGAACTCATAATCTTGTACTTTTGTTTTTATGAGTGGAAAAAGAAGTTTCATTATATTTCAACAGGTATGAAATTCTTGATTAATATCCTGCTTTTTTTTTTTTGAGATTTTTTTTTCCACTTGTATAGGAAATAGAGTAAACGAGCTCATCCCAGCAATTTAGTTTTTGCTCTAGAATTTTATTCAGTATCATCACATGCCCACACATGGCACGATGAAAAGAAATTTATCAGCTAAGGTTTTAAAAGTAAAAATAAAAAACAGATAAATTGCTTGTAGTTCAAAAGTGCTTACTTCAGCAGTCCTCAGTTCAACCCCTGAAGTGAAATGTACCAATGTAAAATTACTTCAGTTCTTAAATGCTAATATGGAAACAACAGTGTAAAGGAAAAATCTTTTCACTTTTAAAGAAGCTAGGGCCTCTCATTTGGAAAGGATTTAAAGTAGTGAAAACTCAACATTTGAAATTGAGAGTCCAGGCTATGCGGGTTTGACCTGAGGAACCATTATCTAGAATCATAGAGTATAAAATAAATGGAAAAATAAATGAAAACAATTTGTTTTCAAAATCATTTAACTTCCAGCTAAGGGGAATAATTATCTTTCAGTTCATGGAAGATGCATAGAATTGGAGGATTTACTTTTTTTTTTTATTGTTTTGTATATTTTTCTATTCCACTTTTTTGATAGCTGCTGAACAGTCTGAGAGACACCCATGCTGGGAGATAACCTTATGCCTTTCTCTTGATCACTAACTCCCAGTATCCTCTGTGTCTGGCTTTTGCTATGTTCTTAAGGGATTCCCTCTGAAAGCACAACTGTTGTATGAACAAAACAGTTTTATGTGGAACCTAGATGATCTCTAGAGGTCCCTTCCAACCTTTACAATTCTGTGATTTTGTGGCTAGAGGGAAACATGAAATCCAGGTTGTGAAAAATTGAAGAAAAACAGCAGACCCATACCTTATCACAGATCCATTTACTCTAAGAGATAACTATGTCTTCAGATAAGTCAAAATACGCAATGAATAGTTTGCCTTGCAATGTCTCAACAGGTACCAATACCATATTTATTATACCTTTTTGGTAACCTGACTAAACTCACTAAACAAAAAAAGAATGTAAATTATGGCGCGGAGATTCAGCAGTTTTGTTAAGGTTTTGATAGAAGGTCTAAGTCATAAATACATTGGCTCATTGGAGACTCTCCTTTCTACAGCAAAACATTGATTGGACACTCCCCAACACAGCTCCATGTCGTTCCCTCAGGTTTTCTCACTGTCACAAAGAGCAGAGCTCAGTGCTGCCCTTCTACTCCATTGAGGAGGTGCAGCCACCGTCAGGCCTCCCCTCAGCTCCTCTGCTCTGTGCTGTGCAAACATGGGGACCTCAGCTGATCTTCACACTTCTTGCCATCTAGACCCTTCACCACTCTCGTGGCCGTCCTTTGGACACTCTCTAATAGTTTCATGCCCTTCTCATACTGTGATACCCCAAACTTCACTGAAAGTGTACTTCCTTCACAATCAGAGTTAACCACAAAGCACATATTGAGGAGTTCCCATTTGTACATATGGGGCCACTGAGCTTCATCTCTATACGTGATACAAAAGTTAATTACATTTTCTTCATATATTCATACATATATTCAGTGAATTATGTGCTTTCTTTTCAAGAAAAACTCTTAGAAATATAATCTTTTTTTTTTTCCTATAGATCTCTGTGCCTCACTAGTTAAACCATCAGTGCCCTGACAGACCCTTCTGGCACTACTTCAGCACTCCTGAAAAATAAAAATCAAGTACTTCTGAGTGATTTCCAGGAAGCACAACTAAGCCCAGAGTAGCTATAGGAACTACCTAGGGTAAAACAGAGAAGACTTGTTAAGAGCTCCCTGTTAGGAGCTGTGGTGCAGCTGTTTTTTTAAAGGGCTGTGACAGGGGAACGCATGCAAAAGGTGGTATGTGTTTGATGCTGCATACGGAAATCCCAAATCGACATGCTACTTGGGAGCAAGCAGAACAAGAAATACATACTGTTTGCTGAATCTTCACCCTTCACTATTAAATTAATGATTACATTTTTCCTTTAAAGCATCGCTGCTTTTATTCCTATTTGTAACTCCAGCTCAGGAAAACATACTTCTAGTTGTATACTGGAGGCTGACATCTTCCCAGATTTTTTTTTATGTCTCTTTCTAAATAGGAGCAGGCTGCAGTATTGTGCTAAGAAATTTTTGTCTCCCAGCTCCCAGTCTTACGTGACTGAAGGAATCAGTTCAGCACAGTATGATGGAGAACAGGCAGACTGAACAAATGATTCAGAGGTGAAGTGAGGATAAATGTGCCTGAATCAGGGAGGTGCTTGAATTAATTTTTAGGAAGTTTTCATAGTGAACTTTTGTCTTGTTTTCAGTCTCAGCTTGTTTTCTTGAGCATGAATGAATCACTGGCAAATTTGTTTGCAGCTACTTTAACAGTAAACAATGGCAATTCATTGTATTGATTTCACTTATTTTTTTCTGAAATATATCCATTTTAGTTCAGTTGAACACATGCTGAATGTCTGTCTAGTGGTTTGGTTATTTAAAAATATTTTGTCTATTGTGTACCAAAATCGTAAGGAAAACTGCTTTGACTCAGCAGAAACTGTGGTAATAAACAGTAGAGAATAATTACTCAAGACTTGTTTTATTCTGTTTGGTCAAGAAATATTCATGATCAAAGCTAAGAATGAATACATTTTCCTATGATGAACAGGACATTACCTGTGAATCATTTGTGCAAATATTTAAGATACTTAACTAACACTGCTGTCCACAGTAGTGTATTTAGCATCTTAGTGCATGGTGCTATCCTTCCTTTTCCTGTAGCAAAAATTCCCTTAATTCTCTCAGAGATCACAATTAGTGGCACTCTCTGGATGTCATAATTGACTCTAACATCCTGGAAAACCAAGGGTAATACTTATTTGTGAATAGGGTTTTGACATTTGCATCCTGTGAAGCTGTTTTGGTAATCAGCATCTTTCACATGCATGGAAATTTAGTACAACATGAAGCTCTTTCTTGCCTGAAAGATACTGCTTATTACACAGTCAGCATTAAACTGTGTAATAAAACAGAAGAAAATTTTAAGTCTCATTAAAAATATATGAAGAAGGCTATGAAGGAGTTACTGTATTAATTCTGGACTGTATTAATTCTGAATTTTAAATGTAATATTCAATTACATGCTTGCATCCAGATGTAGACAGTATACTCAGTAGGTATCAAGGTTTCACACAGAGAGGATGGACATCTATTGCCCATGTCCCAGCAATTAGATAGCTGCAACTCCCTGCCAAGGAGACAGCATGAAGGTAAATGGACCTTGGTCTGATTGAGCACAGTCTTTTTTGTATGACTATTTATTATTGATAAACAAGGCCTAGGCATACCTTCTAACCACAGCTCAGGTCCTGCCGGGGAGTGAAGCTTCACACCACCAGTGGGATTGGGCTCAGTAAGCAGAGCACATCTTTCCTGGACACACACCCTGCCCTTGTAAAATCCTCACCCTTTAGAGTACCTGCAGTTGATGACAGTGCTCCAATGTCTTGTGTCTGCTAGAAGTGATTTGATGCTGCCTCAACATTCACAGGTATTGTCTCCATCCGAAAGGCTGTGTGCAAGGAATGTAAAATGCTGGATCACATCCCTCTGCACCTTCACTCTGGTCAACAGCTGGCAAAACAGGCATCAGGCAAAGCTGACATACTAAATGAACAGACAACTGCAAGCCCGTGTTTATATGCCCACCAAGTAACGACTGGAAAGCAAGTTACCATCCTTCAGATCTTAGTTAATACAGATCAGACAGATTTCCTGATTCTGCTAACAAATACTTTCATCCACCAGCATTTGCGCTTGAACTGAGAAGAGTGTGTTTTGGCCAAGTAACACTGTATATAATGCATCTAAAGCAAAGCTATCAGAGTCCAGCCCAGGGGTTGCTAATGTTTTCTATTTCACGTTCAAGAGATCATCTCTTTCTGATCTACACTGTTGTCTTTTTAGAGTGTGACCAATTGACCATGTATAATCAGTATAATGATCAAGCTAAATAGAAGACTAGAGGCAGACTTTGTTAAATATGTCAAGTTTGTTCTTATTAATTATCATCTTGAGTAGTCTGCTTCAACAATAGGTATTTTGCCTAGTTAGTAGATGTCAGAAAGCTCACATCAACATAGTTTGGACTCACATTATTAATGTGATGTCTATTATTCCATCCAAGCACTGCAGTTACCATAACACTTCGTCCACGAGGGCTGCTCCAAAAGTAACACATCCTATTTTAGGAATGTTGGCCCATAACATCAAAGGCAAACGGAGGTGGTATGGCAGTAAAGTCTGAAGCAACTTTCCGACAAGTACTCCATTACATTTTGTTGCCATGCCAACAGATGGAAGCAGAGATACAGTCTGACATGGAAGTGCAGATGAAGCAGAAGTGTGTTCCTACACATGGAAAAAATTGCACCTTTTGACATTTATCAACACTTGATGGACATTTTTGGAGACCAAACCATGGATGTGAGCACAGTGAAGAAGCGGGTGCTGATTTTTAGCAGTGGTAACAGTGACATAAAGGACAAGCCATGCACAGTTATCACAACACCAAATGAAAAGAATCTTGACCAGCTCCTCCATATGAATCAGGTAACAGCTGTGGCTATGTTGAAAAACAGTGTTTTGTAGCAAAGAGTTTGTTCTATAGAATAGTATTACTGTACTCTTTGTATCTGTTGCAGTTTCCATGGAAATGGATAGGAGACATAACTTTCAGAGTAGCCTACATAGCTGAGGCTATGGAAGCACCTTCTATCTCAGCCAGTTTATTGAATGGAGATTATTAAGTACACCAACATTAGAAAATAAAATAAAGGGAATGTTATGTTCAAGCAAACTGATCAGCATTACATTACCAACATGAATATACATGTTAATTAATAACAAGAAAAGTGGATAACTAATACTGAGCACAGATGTGTGCTATTCTTTCCCCCTGTTTTGATTTCATAATTAAATTTATTTCCCAATTTGTGAGTTACAGTCATTCTTTGTGCTGACAGTTGAAGAATATGAATGAATTCCTGTTAAATTCTAGAAAGAAGGAAAGAAGGCACACTGGCACAAATATTCAAATTCTTCACTATCTACTAGAAAAGGACCATCAAATGACATTGTAAAGGAGACTTCATACTTTTTATGCTAGGCCTAATAAGATCTGTATCATAGTGGTACTTCTTATGTTCACGTCAGAAGTAGTGGCCTCAGAGAAGTTAACCATCCAATCTTTTCACGCAATGTTTTAGCACTGTCAAGGAATTTTCCTTTTTTTTCTTGTTCCACTGTCTTTATGTTGTTCATTTTCATTGCTTCTTACACACGAACTACTTATTACAAAGTTCACTTCTTGCTCCCCTTAGCCCCTCAAAGTCTCATACCCTGCTCGTATGTAATCATTTGAACAAGTGAGGGAACACACAGATTATTCACCATAATAGCTTCTCATTATCTTTTAGAAATTAGAAAATAATTCAGTACACAGCAAGTTAGATTACTGAACAGAATATAGCCCAGTAAAATCAAGCAGTCATTTTACTCTAGCAACATCACTGTTACAATAACTGCCCTTTTCATATAGTCAGCTCTCATAGTTTTGTTTGCCTTCAATATTCCTTATTTCTGTTTCTAGTATTGCCTTGGTTCTTCGCAGGTAAAATTTAATTAAGGAGTCAGAGATTAGTACTTCTGAAAGAGGATGGATTATGTGAGTTGCAAGTTACAAGTGTGAAAAACTTGTTATTTTAAAATATTTCCTTTTGTTATCCTTGCACATATGTGTAGTCCCAGTTAAAAACATGGGGGAGTACAGAGAGCAGCAGGCTACTTCAGAGGGCTTCAACAGAAAGAAAGAAGAGCATATAATGCAGGTAAGATATGCAAGATGGGAGAAAGAGGTTAACTTGTGCCTTCCCCTTTCTCGTATCACCAAGGTAAAGGGATTATGCTGTCTGTACCCCACTGTATGAAGGATTTTAAAATTCTATGTTTCTCTTAAATTAAAATTGTTATGCACCTCAAAAATTGCAAAAAGTTCCATCATCCAGATTCTCAAGCTCTTCATGCTGGTACTCCCATTTTCCTATAGGGAGCTTACTGTCATGCATAGCACTGATACAGCAAAAGTTTTTACGAGATAAGTAAACTCAAATCTTTCAACTTACAGGCCAAATCAAAGGATACCTGTGAGGTACCTATTCTCTCTTATCTGTCATTTACATCAATATTGTTACTGTGAGAAGTATTTTTAAGTGTGATAAAGTATTATCATCTCAAGATATTTAAAGAACCTTGCTTACATCCTTTGACCACTATTTGTTAGAAGCACTAAAACAGATGAAAAGAGCTTCCGTTTCCATGTGGCTCTAAAAAGTGCTTCCTCATCAGCATTTTTTTTTCCCAAGCATCACATTAAGATCTTTAGTGAAACTGCTTCTTTTCCAGTAAAAGCACTTCACAATCTGTTGACTTTGAAAACCTCTGAGAACTAATCAAATGGGTTATTGGATAGATCTGAATCAAGTCCAAATGGTTTTCGACTCAAAGTCTAATCATTTCTCTTCATACCAGTTACTTGTTCTGATGTTAAAGTTATGTTCCAATAACTTTATAAAAGCCTATGAAACATCAGTTAAAAACACAGCTATGGTCTATCATTAACCTGAGCAAGTCACATCATTAAAACAAAAAACTTAAGTGTCTGAATAACATCAAAGCATAACCGCAAGATAGATTCTAAACAAAAGCAACAACAAAAGCCTGGAAACACAACATTGATAAAATTCTATTGAACCTTAGAAGCAAAGATATTACTTCCAGCAAGTTAACTGTGATACCAGTCAAAGCATCATTAGCAATATCAATATTCATAAAAAGGAAAAAGTTGACTTACCTGACTAATGATAAGGCCCTTCAGGCTATAGAACACTCCATCTCAGGAAATGGACTTCAGCTCCCCAAAAATTCTCCCTTTGGAGGCTAGTGCTTAAATGAGCCCAGTGAGGGGTAGATCCTGGGTCACTTGGGAAGCACAGCTGAATTGTTTGCAACTGTGCTTCCTGGTGCTCAATCATCTGTTCAGGCCGTGACATAACTGCTGCCCTACAAATACATATGAAAACTATAAATAAAATACATATAGTAATTCACATAGCAGGCAACTGGGACATTATATATATGGGACAGGAAAAAAAGCCCTTCTGCCCACCTCTCTTCCTAGCTAAACAGTGAATGACAGTGGATTTCTTAAGTGTATTTCTATAAAGAAAAATGTTGTAGAAACAAAGATTAAATAACCTAGTACAAGTATTTTTTCTTAATAGTACATGCTTCAATAGTCAAAAGATAATACATAGAATATAAAAATGCAGGCAGAGGAAACTAGAAATGGACAAATTTCAGTGTGAAAAAAGGCCGGTGAAATACTTGTTTAAAAATAGGTCAACATTGCATCACTTCATTACTAAATACTGCTATTATTACAAGTGTTATGATAGTGTCTAAGAATATCAACTCAAAACTGAAGTATACAAGCAGCTTTTCAGAAACATAGTAAAAAACTGTCCCTTGCTTTAAGTGCCTATTATCCATCTGCCAGATAGCATGAAATAGACAAACAGACAAGTGGGATAATAAGATAATGCAATCATGAAATCAAGGGAATTTAGCAACAAAGAGATGTTCACTTACTTCCCTTCAGTATTAATACATTTCAAGTATAGCTCAACTCAAATTTGGTGATTAATATTCATAAGGAATGAAACCTCTGTTTTCTGCTGCCATATCTTCATTCTATAGTCCTGTACAAAGCTATAAATTTTCCCTTCTAATTACCTTGGTAACTTTTTCCAAAACTTTTGGATCTCATATTAACCAAAAAAAAATGTTGATAGAAAATAGCTTTTTGGAAGAAGTTCATCTCCAACAGCTCCCACAGCACGTCATCATATAGCATCCAGATGTTTGTACATGTAGAATAAGCAAATAATATTATTGGATAGCTCTCAAACTAGGAAAGTATGGAGTAATAATTGTATTATATGTATGAATATGTGTAATAATACATGTCAAAATTTATGTTTTACTATAGTGTATAATATGGATAATTCAGAAGGAAGAGCATTCCTAATTACTATAATCCTTTGCTGGCAACCTTGAGGTGACACAAATTTTGAAAAGACTTCTGACACAATGGTCCACTGCAGCACATGAAAAGTGATGCAACAATGGCTATAGACTATTTTACACACAGTTTATAAATGTATAATCTACTCCTTTGAAACGCTATCTCCAAACATACTGTAGACTTTCATGTAATTAGAAATACACTCCTAAGTCTATGTAATTATGGAAGAAAAAGATACCTAGCAATATGCTCTAAATGCCATTACTACCAGTTGTTATGCTTACGGGTTTTTTTTTTTTTTTTTTTTTTTTTTTTGTTTGTTTGTTTGCAAACATTTATTTTTCCTTTAGCAGTCATGAAATGGAAAATATTTTGATAGAAGAATGTATTTTTTCAGCTGAGTTATCACCTCTTCTTGTGACTACTGGTAAACTACTTACTGATTACAGAAATGACTTGTATGCCTGCATGCTTTGAAGTAGTCGAAGCACATTTAGGACAACAAATGGATATATCTTCTGGTTGTCTATGCGCTCTGTGTAGTCCATATTTAATAACAGTCATATAATAAATAAGGATCTAATATGTGAAATTAGTAGTATAAATATGCCAGATTTGTTTCATAATGAGATGTAGGTAAGAGTTATTTTGTCCTGATGTCTGTGTGATAAACAACAGTGTTTGTTGTCACTCTTGTTTAAACTGAACACCATTCCTTTTGCACATCCCTGAATAATTTGGTGCAACAAATTGTACTTCACACCACATATGTTTCCCTTGGCCTAAGTTGAACTAATAAATTTTTCTCTCTCCCAGTATCTGCGTGGGAAGTCACAGGTTTAGTCCAGACAGTTAAAATTTTGTACCTTTAAAGATCATTATTCAGTCCAGAATTAACTGAAAACTAATAAAAAAAGTGTCACCATCCAGCTTCTCAGCAGATCCAATTACAACCGGAAGAAAATCCTTTTTTATATCTTTGAACAGCTCTCCACTGCTGCTACTGTAAATGAGCCAACACAGTTTCTTGCAGTAGTCTATCTCAAAAGCCCACTGACTGGGCATGACTAAGAAAGTCACTTTAGAAACAGAGTAAATTAGTTCCTTTGTCAAAGGAGTGTGAAGGTAGTGATTGAATCACTAAAGGAACAGTCACTCTACAGGGTTTAGGTTCTGGATAAATCAAGGGAGGATGTCCCTTGTTTCCAGGTATTTTTTACTGCTTAGACAGCACGTGCATGAGTCTGAGAGGGTAAATGATAATAATCTTTATTTTCTCTAGCCATCAAGTAGTGAGGGAGTGGTATGAGGGAGCTTGGGTGCTCCAGAAGTATCTCTGAAGCAGGTAATAGGAGAGAGCCAGCATAGGTCATTAGAGGGAGAGTTCTGTAACATCTGAAGGATTAAAACCCTCACTGTGCACCTTCATCTGCCCCCATACTCCTTCTCATGGCAAGGAGAGTTAGATTAATCACTAGGCTCATTCACAGTCTGACTTTCAGATGGTTTTATATCAAGGGTCATATTCTCTTTTTTTTTTTTTCCATGGCACAAGTCCACTTAGGTAATCCTAAGTGGGAAAACTAAATTCTTCCAGGAGATTTCTCTGCTCAGCATCATTGCTAGTAAAGTAATCACTTACCCCTTTGGATAGATTTCTTTAATACTGTTCTTGTTTTCCTTTGTGTCACTATCTATTATGCTGGACTACAGAGATAACTCCAGAATACTGTCTATGTTAATAGTATTCTGAAGATACTGAGCATGGAAAACTAAAACTGGAGAAAAAAAAGAACTTCAGAATATAGTTGAAGTATTCTCTGAAATACTGTGGACTGAAAGTAACTTTTATTTAGGAGTATAGGAAAAACATACTGGGGTCTACTCTAGTCTTGGAATGCACAGATAAACTGACAATTCGATGCATCCTGATTATCATGACTGTCTATAGTACTTTGCCTATTGGATGATTCTTTCCACTTTATGTTTACCAAGTATTAAAAATATTACTTGGAGAACCATAAATTTGAATACCACTTTGGATTTTTTTTTACAATTGCCAAATGACATTTGATGAAATCTTTATAACTTTTGATCCAGTAAGAGAAGAATCTTTCATTGGGATGCATCTGGAATACCAAGTAATAGTCTTTATTTCTATAGCTTTAATCCTCACAAGCGCAGCTCATTAAAACAAAATTCTATAAATCACACAAGAATTTAAATGAAAAATGGGAAACCTTGTTTAAAGATTGTTTCCAGAGTGAGTAAAAGCCTGAGTGTCAAAATGGAAGACAATTTATAGTGTTCTCCACATAAAGTACTGCAGTTGTCCATTATTATAATAATGATCTCATTTCACACTTTGTTGCATACAGTGAGTAGTTTGGGGTGTTAGACGTGAAAATTCCAAAATGAGAATTTTTTTTAATTAAAAAAGGAATGTATACACTTATAAATTTATACATTTTCAAAGTTTTAATTACCATATCAAGACAATTGGTAAAAGGAGAGAATGGCAGATGTAAGAATTATTCAATCGAAAGAAAAGGAATCAGAGATATTAATAAGAAGAATTCTCCAACGTATCTACTTGTTATTCTGCAGGAAGCTAGCATCTGATGCTTGCAGAAATAAAACATATGGTAATGTATTTGTAAGATAGTGAGATGTATATTCATTTAAATATGCTGAAAAATATGTCAGTTAATATATACTTTTATTAAATATGAGCAAATATTTATCAATGGAATATTAAAAAATATACTTGTCAAGTATGTTTTCTCTTTGAAAAAAGAATTCATAATGTGAAGTGCTTAGTAATCTTACTGGATGACTCAGAGGAACAAGTTTTCTAAGCAGAATGATGTGTGTGTGACTTCTGTTGACTTCAATAAGAGATGGATATTCATTCTAAAAGTACAGCAGCAATACTGCATTGTTTCTGTAACTCACATTGAATAACATCATCAGTTAGTCACCCTTATGCTGCTACTCTTGATCATATCCGGAACTGAAGTGAGTATCCAGACAGACAAAAATGTTCTTTCCAAATATCCTGGCATTGAGGAAATTTTTGTCCTTACATAGCCAAGACTGTGGCTTCCAGTCAGTTCTCATTCATGGGTCCCTTTTTTACTGTGGACCAGTCAGTTTATCTTAATCCCTAACCACAAATAGAAAATAAAGTGTCAAGACAAAAAGAAGCTGACTATTTACCAATTTCCCCAACAGTGGGGAAGAGTTTGTCTATGGGATACCGACTGTCAGTGTGATATGTAGCTGAAGCTCAAGTGAATGACTCTATCCTTGGTCCCTGTATAGGCTGTTTAGAAATAAATGGCTCCTCCTTTTCACCAAAAGCAAGGTAAGTAAATATGTCCTCAGTTTATGATTTCCTAAGGCTGAATGTTAAAAAAGTGCTTGTTGGATTGTCCTATCTCACATCAAAATAATAGCCTGAAATAGAGAGCCTCCCTAGTTCCTCTTTCTTTCTGGGTAGGAGAGATTTGAATAAGAAACACGTCAGGCTTTAGTGAATTCACCCAATTTACATTTCTGAAATGGAGTTATCTGTATTCAAAGAGGTCATCTATACTTTCTCAGTAATTAATGGGAGAATAAGGTCTGCTATCTATCTCTAAGATACCTAGATGTTCAACAGTGGCCAGATGTGTGACTTTTCTTCATTCACTGGTTTCTGGCGCTATTCATAGGTAATACAAATAATAGCAATGAAGCGATCAGGAAGTAGTCAACAAAACTGCTATATACCTCAGAGTTAGTTGAATACCTTGGGCCAGTAAGATCAAGAGGCATATCCACTAGGAAATATATGCATTTCATGTTTTATTTTTTAAGTTGTAAAAAAAAAAAAAAGAGAACGAAGAAGTTGAAATTAATCAAAATATTAAAAATGCTGTAAAAATATTTTATCTACTGTATGTACTAGTGAATGTTCACTTAGAAACATCATCTGCCACAGCAATTGGTGTGGACAGCTTCAACAAGACACATGAAAGATTTTTTTACTTCTATCATTCATTCTGCCGCTGCTTTAATGTGACAGAAGAAAGATACCCATGCAAATAATGTCTTACTTTCTACTTCTAGGCATGAAAGAGACTTTTTGGTATCCATTTGCTTTTAGGTAATAGACTGCACAGGAATGGAAGGCACTAGCAAATATCCCTAAGAAGAAGGAAAAAAAGAAATTTTTTAGTCCTCAGAATTTTCAGTCTTTGAGTATTGTGTTCAATTACTGGCAGAAGGGATACTGGCTGCCTCTCACTCTTACTGCATTAGGTGGAAAAAAAACTATGTACAAAGGCAGTAGAGGAGTCTTTAAAAAGGTTGTGGTAGGCACCCATTGTCAGGGATGGAGGCTGCTGACAAAAGCTAGAACAATCTTTTTACTGTTTCCTTTTGACATAAGTTCAGAAACACCTGTTAAAGTGAAGAAAAAATCTGCTCATGCATCAGATGAGAATTTGCTATTTCCAATTACAACAGAAAATTACTGTCTTATTTCATCTATTTTGCTTTCAGATATTATTTAATTAAATTAGCCCTGTACTTTCTAAGCAATTCAAGGCAGTTTTCTTTCCCACAAATACAACAGGAGTTTTAGTTAACTTGTAGTCAGCTTCACTACTTGAATCATTCCATTTTCCCCACTCTCCTTTTATTATGATTCAGCTTTTACAGAAACTCTTCATGCTATATAAAACAAATGATTCTGGATAGTCATTCAAATGTATGCAGAACATCAAATTATTATTAATCATGATTTTATCATCAGGTAGAACTTAGATTTAATTATACCACTATCCAGAATTTCAAAAATTATAAAAATTGAACACAAAGGTATGGTTTCTGTTCAGCACTCAATTTTGAATTCCATTATGTTGACAGTTAATTTTCAAATATAATTGAATAACTGCTTGTCAAAGAAAGATTCACGTTGAAGGACATTAGGAATTTGAAAAATATGTCCATAGCCAATGAAGTGTAGTAACTGATTTTAATTTTATGTCTCTTGAAATACATTCTTAAAGAAAAACTTAACTGGGGAAAGAAATCAAACGCTTCCTGACTGGAATAACATAATCACATTAAAATGTTACTGAATTTATTATACAATTTTTTAAAAGTAATCACGGAAATTCTGATAAAACTCCAATAAACCACGTGCACAAAACCTAAACGAATGGTGTTGTAATTCTCTGGGGCGGGTTTTGCTTTCTTACAGATCACTGTTAGTTTGTAGTTTCAGATGCCACATATAGAGCAGTGTGTCTCAGTACCTGCAAGAGCCCCATCACAGAGCTACAGAAGTTCCATGGCACTGTTCACTCTGCAAGCATGAAGCAACCAGCAAAGTCAGTAGTCATGTAAGAGATGTTAAAAATGAGGAATGCATAGAGATGGCTGAGAGTATCTATTGCTGTCTAACATAAAAGACACTCATTTTCCACTCTGCATCTAAGTGTTTTTACATGCTAGACTCCACAATGCAACAGGAGGCAACAAGAAACATCCCTAACAAGTAAAAATGTAGGAGAAAGCATGGCCAAAGGAAAGGGTTATGAATGAGGGTTATGCTATTTCCAGCCATATTCTAAATGGATAGCAGCAAGATCAGATTGCATTTGCCAAGACAAGAAAAGTACATTCCCTTAATTGAAATGTGAGCTGGCAGAGAGCAGACAAATTTGAGTTGCATGGATGGCTAGAAAAGAGTGTATTTGAGGCTATGGTTACACTGCAAACACTAGCAGGGAAGTACAATTTAGTTTATTGTAAAGGTACATTAGAGTTTAAACTATCCATGCTTCAACCAGCCCTCCGAAGTTCAAGACGCACCTTGCCATGTCAGCACAGTGAACCGCGTGAGCAGGCTACACAAGTGTTTCCTTGTATTTGCTTTACATGATGCACTGCAATTGGAGTTGGCCACTGTAAGGGGAAAATTTTGATTTTCTTTGGCTAGGGAAGTGAAAATCAAATCAGGATAATATTCTGCCACTGGTACTTTCTGAATATGCTTCTTTCTCTTCTGCTGTGCCAAGAGAGGGGATTCTGCTACATCTGTACTTCAAGCCATCTGCTTAGCAAATTAAAGGGTAAGTGGAAGAGCTGTTGATAACAAGCAAGTGGGTATCTTCAGTGGAAGCATTTTAATTTTTTTTCTTTCTGAGCACAGTAGTATGTATTAGAAAAAATAAATTACAAAGATATTTGTACTCCTGTGGTCATAGGCTGTATCTGTGGAAAGACATATAGTGTATGGCAACTTCAATGAAGATTCTCTGTAAGATAATTCTGAAAGTCTTGACAAGTCCAAGGGCTTCCTCATCATCATTTCACATTCTTGGAAGCAGTTCAAGAGGAAAGAGAATAGAAAGCGAAGAACCTCACAGGTTCATGACTCTTCTATTTCATTCACAGGAGGGAAGGCTGTCAGGTGACTGTGTAATGATCATAACAAACTTGTTTCTAGGTTATTTAAAATTATTCCATTCCTGGAACCAGTACTACTCCCATTGCAAGATGACAAGTAAAGAATGTATGATTCTAATTACTGCCATTGGACTGCAAGTGTGGTAGCAAACACTGAAAAATATGCAGACTTGCACACTTTTAAATCAGGAAGAGCTGTATGTGTGTGGAATTGGTGCACAGCCAGAAGGATTAATAGTGCTTAGTGAAAAGGACAAGAGTCGTGAGAGAATGCAGGAGAAAACCAGACAAACAGCCCCTACCACTTTGCCATGTCACTGTCAGGTGGAGTGGTCCTAGGGAAGGGGATGCAGCATGCATGTTTCTGGATATTTTCATCTGTGCCCCTTGACCATCTAGGTGAAAACTGAGCAAGCAACCAACACTCCGGACACGGTGGAGAGCAGAACCTTTTGTAGTCCCTCTGGTCACATACTCTTAAAGGCAACTTGGACTCCCTCTCAACTACAGCTCAGCCAGCTCTGATACTTTGCCCTTCACTGTGGCTTTCCATTATGCCTAGGGATACAGTAATGTTAGTTTCTTTGTCCCTAAACCTTTCACTGCTAATGCCTTATTGTACTTCCTTCAGACTTTTCAGCTGAATATAATATCTTCACAGCTGTGTAAAAAAACCTAGAATTTATTCATTCATTACTGTGATACATGGCTCAAATCAGACATCCTTACTCTTATTTTTTGTAGGATCATATCCAGAGGAAGGTGATATAACCAGGATCCTAGCTCAACACTCTATTCAAGAGTAAAGAATTGCAGACTTGGCTTTCCATCACTTTCTTCTTTATGATACTTTATACAGGCAAGCAGCTTGGCTGCTTGTATTTATGTTTTCACTCCTCTGGTGTCTCATGTGTGTTCTTAATTTTTTTTATATGTGAGTGAAAAAATCTCCTTTAGAATGTTACACACTAACAGCCTGCCTTGCTGGGCCATTGTGTTGCTGAGATGAACAGACTTGAAAACTGGAAGGCTTTGAGGTAGTTGATGCTTACAGCTGGTGCATTTTATTGCTCTGCTGTTAATGAGGTACTACTGAAGAATTTGGAAGCATGGCCTTGTGGATCATTTAACATACTGAATCATCCAGGTTTAGATAGATGTAGAAACAGGTGGAAGCTAAAAAAGGTAACTGTAAAAAGTAATTCGTAGTGCTTAACACAAGGCGAAACACCTACATATCTGCAGGTGCTTAACAAAGAAAGTGATTCAACAGGAGAAAAATTAAGCTGCATTCCAAAAAGCAGATACAAGTAATGTTGTTTTCAACATTTCCAAGTCTGAAACTCTTCAAAAATTTAAAAGAATTATTTCATTCATTACATTTAAAAAATTATTTAAGATAAAATTTCATTCATACTCATGGAAATATATATGTCAGTAGGTCAGGATGATTTGATTTTCTATCTAATCCAGATTTTTTATATCATTTTGGTAGGGCAAATACAGCCTGAAAAATATCTCAGTCAAGTATCTAATGATTTTATCTTCAAGAGGATAACTTTTATTGCAAATGTATAGCAAAGACCTCCAAGGCCTCCCCCCAGAATGCTTGTCACTTGCTGCGCTGAAAAGATTACCTGTTGTGTTTGGCAGTATCTACTTTCTGGTAACAGCTACTGTGAGACAACTGTACCAATCCAGAGCAGCATGAGACTTTAGATGGGCACTCAGGGAACAGGAGGGAAGGAGACCAAAGGATACTTCAATTAAAGAAATAAATACAATATATCATGATATGTAAGCCAAAGTGCCACATTTTACATATTTGAATTCCTGTTTAAAGGTAATGGATAAGCTATAGCATTGTTTAATTTTCAGCATTGCCATTCCTGATCAGAGTGGATAAGTTGGAGAGACTCGAAAAGTGACTGACTTCAAATACTAGGAGTTTCTAAAGGAAAAGTCTCAAAAAGATTATCTACTTTAGAATAAGACTGGACACAGTAATATCCTTCAAATAGGTTAAAAAAAAAAAAGAAGAGGAAACTGTTTTGCATTGACCACGGGGAACAAAATGAGAAACAATGGGCTTAAGTGAAAAAAGTACAATTCTAATTTTAAAAAGGACAGTTAATCATAGAATCATAGAATGGCCTGGGTTGAAAAGGACCTCAAAGATATTCTAGTTTCAACCCCCATGCCATGGGCAGGGTCTCCAATCACTAGATCAGGCTGCCCAGTCCACCACCGGATGGAGCAACCTGTTCCAGTGCATCACCACCCTCTGAGTGAAAAACTTCCTCCTGACATCTAACCTGAATCTCCACTGTCTTAATTTAAAAACATTCACCCTTGTTCTGTCACTATCAACCCATGTAAACAGTTAATCCCTGTGATAAGTTAAGGCATCTGGAATCTTCTATAGGAAGTCTTTCTGGTCCTTTCCAGAATTATAATTTGCCATTCATTGTCTTGTAAGAGGGTTCTGGATGCTTTTTCTGGCATTGTGTCTGATAATATATTTATATGGGAACATTTAAATGTGTATTTTAAAGTCAAATAGAAATATAAGGTCTGAATCATATTCATTTTCATTATTATCACTCTGTTGTACCCCAAAAAGAGTTTTTGTGCTGTGAACTTTTAAAGTGAACGAATGAATTATTTTAATGAGGAAGGAGGAGCTTCTGGATTTATTTACTGGGGTTTTGTTGTGTTTTTATAAAGTTTTGCAAATGAAGACTTCATTTATAAACAAGAGTTGAATGGTTATGTGACAGAGTCAAGGGGTAAGAATTGGTAAGTCTCCCTCGGTATTTCAGAAATACTGAAACTAGTTAGTTCCAGGTAGAAGCCTTTCTTCTGGGGTATGCTGCCCAGTCTGGAGGGGACAGTTTTAACAGTATGAATAACCAGTTTTTTGAAGTTAAAATAAATGTCTCACAGAAATCATAACTGTTACTCTGACTTAACAAATTCCATGATAGTTGACTGAGTTGTTGTCAGGAAGATGCATGAAGGAAGAAATGCTGCTAACATCTTCTGGAAAGATTACCAATATCTTAAAATGAACCAAAACACATCAAGGAATAAATATTTCCATATTATGACATTTTTCTGTGAGCAATATGCATATTTTTCCCCAGGAGCGCACAGTGATTAACTGAAAAATGTTGTACTATCTGAAAATGTCAAAGTGGCACAAAAATTATTAAAGAGGGCTCAGCCAAAAGGCTTGCCCATGAATATTTAATAACACAGCAATAGGGTTCTGTATTTCCACCAACTTAAAGGAGTAAAGCTTTGAAAAGTTAGTTTTGAACTTGGAAACCTCCTATCTTACAAATAAGTGTGCTGCAGCATGCCTTGGATTGAATTTAATATTAAAATATGGCCTTTGTGTGTGTGAGGACATTTTCTATAGATAGTTTTTCTATACTTTGGATTCCATCACCTACTTGCTAGCAGATTAAATGCTTGTAGTCACAGCTCTTCATTGCTAAGATTTACAACTTAGGCAATAACAGCTTTCTTTGAAGAACTTGCAACTTCCTCTCTTATTATACCCCTGATTTCACTTCAGGAAGTTCAGTTTCAGTATTCATTAATAAGACTTATTCAAAACCTAAGTAAGGAACACAGAAAAAATATGCATATGTATTTCATGAAAAAGGACTGGGAAAACATACCAAACCTACTAGCCTGTTTGTTTCTTTATTCGTTTCTTTTAAAGCTTATTGCCCAAGCCCTTAACATGTTCTTCTCTCAAGAGTGAAAGATGGAAATTGCCAGTGAATGTTTTATGTCATCTAAATGGCTGAAACTGAGACTTCCTTAACAGTGAGAAACAAATTAGTGCCTTCTCATCTAGGATTTATTGTCAGTTTCTTTGTGACCTCATGTCCCAAGAATGGCATTGCACCTGCAATACAATTCTTCTAAACATTGTCAGTGTACTTAACCTTCTCTACTACCGTATGTTTTATTGTAGATACAGGAAGAATTATTTCTTCTAGAGCACAGGAATAAATGTATCTTAAACTACTTTTATATTGTAGCAACACCAAATAAATAGAACTTGCAGCTTGTGGCTGTCCAATGTTCAAGAAAATCTACCTGCTATGAACAGTTTTTGGATCTAAATGCTGTTGGAATGAATTAAAAGTTTCAATCCTATAAATTTACAATTCATTAGTGCAAGCAAATATTTTGCAAGCTTATTCTTGAGTGATTTTTTATTATTATTATTTTAATCTTCTTAAACCTGAAGATTCTTTATAGGTAAAACCACCCCAGAAGGAGCTACAACCAAGTACAAAACTATTGCAGTGAAATCAGCAGCAGATCAGTGTTCAGGTATCTGAGTTCAGTGATATTCACTATAGTATATGTTCCTAATAAAGACGACTGCTTAAAGCAGCAGCTAAGGAAACTAACTGTGCTCATATTTAAGGAATTCATGGGTCTCCCATTTTGGCAGTAAAGAGATTCTTCAGCAGAACAAAGTGGAGAACTCAATGCTGAGGCAAATCTGACTGTTACACAAAGCGAAACAATAACCTGTAGTGGATGCAGGTGGCAAGAAGGTCATATATGATTTAAGAGGATCCAGGAAAATAAAAATAAAAACAAATAAATAAATAAAGGAAGATCTCTGTTCAGAAGACATATTTTACAGAAGGAGTTAAATGAAAAATTAGATTTGCCTTAATTTCTTGCATCTTGTGACTAACATAAGTAAAACTTTGTTTTGGAAGTAATTGGAAAATGGAGACAGAAAGGAAATGTGACTTTCCTAATTAGATGCTGAAACCTGGTTTTCCTAGCACAATACCACTCACCAATGACAGCATCTGTGCCAACTGGAGGAAGGTTCTCTTTGTTTTAATCCTTTCACATAAACAGAGTCAGTGTTTTTGCGCTAGTTTCCTCATACCTGTTCCCAGTAGAAAACTTGATGGAAAAGTCAAACCTGAAAAAAAAAAACCAACTTAAGTGCAGGCTGAAGGGGTTACAGTTGGACATGTGAAGGCTAACTGCATTGAGATCCACAAATGGATCCAGCATTCTGTCAAGAGTGCAGTCGTGGGAGTAAGTCTCAATTCCACTGACGGTTTTTTGTTCACATTGCAGAGGAATCTTCAATAATATGAATGTGATGCCTTGTGGATGAAAGTAAACTGGATATGCACTGAAAAACCCTCCCTCAAATGTTGTAGATGTATTATTATTTTGTACAGGAAAGCAATAACGGGCAGGGCTGCTACCCACCAGCTCAGCTGCCCAGGGCCCCATCCAACCTGGTCTTGAGCACCTGCAGGGATGGGGCACCCACAGCTTCTCTGGCAGCCTGTACCAGTGCCTCATCACCTTCTAAATAAATTTTTTCCTTCTAATATCCAGCCAAAATCTTCCCTCTTTTACATTACAACCATTCCCCCTTGTCCTATCACTATCAAAGTGTATAAAACGTTGGTCTCCTTCCTGTGTATAAACTCACTTTAAGTACTGGAAGGCCAAAAGGAGGACCCTGATATAAATTAATGCTTTAGATTATGCAATTTACTGGTACGCATCATTTAATACTATACTTTATGTGTAACTATATACTGCATACATATTTAGAGTTATTTTACTGTGGTTATGATTCTGATTCTTCAAAACAAATGCCTGAATTTCAGCTAAAAGCATCAGACACTTGAGTAGCAAATTATTTTTCATACCAGACACTTCAGATTGCATGGAAACATTAGCAAGTCACGTTGAGGAGTCTAATGATATTTAGAATTCATAAAAGGAAATACTAGGGTTTTGGTTTTTTTTTGTCTCAGTGAAATTTCTGCTTTGACTTACAATGCTGATGCTTCAAACAATTTTGTGTTCATTTTGTAATATTCCTGTAAATAACCATGAATAAATTATGTCTAAGACACTTCGGATATTATATTTATGTAACATATTTTATTATATTCATATTTCATATTTATTTTTATTTTTATCCAAATATATTTGGATACTATGAAATATATAAATTTTTGGCAGCTTTGAGATGTAAACACAAAAAAAGTTAAAAAAAAATGACAGAAGCAAATAATTCTAAGTATACATTATTCCACTAAGTTATCAATGCTTTGAGATTAAAATTATATTAAAATGATGAAATTCTCAGATTAAAACCTAAAGATTTTATTTTTAATAGTAATTATCCTTGTGGTTTCCCTGCCTCAGACAAACCACCATTATCCTCAGCGCTCAAATGTAAGGAAAGTACAGAACTAAATTCTGGCAATTACAAACGGGCTCCCATCTTTAGTAGCTATGAAGATATCAGACATTTTGGCTCATAGAAAACACTAATGGCAAAGGACTATGTCATTACAATGCAAACCCCATTAAGCATAAAAATCCTACAGTATCAAAATTAATAGAGTAAATAGCTCAGTCTAGACTTTTCCACTCTCCTGTAATGGATCTATCTCCAGAACCTCACAGACTTCATCCTCTTTCCCCATGTACCAACCTATTTCCCAAGTGTCATAGATGTAAACTGGGTTTTACTGCTCAAATTTCCCATGCCTAATCTAATCTAAATCTAAATCTAATCTAAATAGTTGCATGATATATCTTTAGGCTTAGATTTTCATCACTACTCAGATGTGCATAGAAGATACCAAATTGGGTTACATGTCCAGCAGAGTCTTTTCCTAGAATATTCCTGAGTTACTTGTCTCTTTTTATTTTTGTCTTCTTTTTTATAGAGGGAGATGCTGGGATAATAAGTCATGGCCAAATTGTATCATATTTTACAAAAAACAATCTTGCTCATGAATGGGAATCCTTCAAAAGATTTCACCATTTAATGGTTCTCATGTTTCTCTAAATTGGCTGTAGATATGAGTAAGACTGGCTCTGCATCCACAAATGGGGTAAAAGAGAAAAACTAGGCTATAGTGCAAAAGTGCCTGCAAAACAGGATGCTTGTCAAGGGGCATACATAGGCTGAAGATCTAGTATAAATGAAATGAATTATAAAAATCTCGTTCTGTAATAAACCATTATCCATGAGGGTGGTACAGTAGCATCAACATTAAGGTAAGGTAGATACTTTTTCCAAGAGATACCTGCATGAGGTAACTTAACTTTACTTTAGATTTGAACTTGGCTTTTTTCTGGCTGGGTTTTCTATTTTTCTCAAAATTTATCTTGCCAACAGTTACACCTTTGAAGCATATTAGATATTATTTCAAGAAAGTCAGTATCTGAAACTACTTTGGAATGAGTGCAATCCTAGCTTTTCTCTGTAGCTCACTTGCTATAAAATGGGACACTCTTCTGGTGCTTATCAGTAACATAACTTTTCAAACAGCGATGAGACCATCTTGACCCTTAGCTTTAATGTTGAATCATGAGTGTAAAATTCATGTGAAAGGGACATCATTGAGCTTTTCCACCAGAACATCAGTGAAAGATGGTGCAATCTCTCAATTTTATAACTGTGCCCTTGAAAAACTACTGCTCTAGGTTTGGCAAAGGTGCACAATGTGGCTTACTGTTTTGTCAAATATCTTCCTTTTTTTTTTATCTTAGATACAAAAGAAGAACAAAGAACCTACAGATGAGATTAACTGATATAGGGTAAAAACATATGCTCTTCCATAGTCTAAATAAGACTATGCAAAGGCCATACGTTGCATAAGTTTTCTTTCAATCAAAATGCTTAATGTAGATTCTGTGGGTGGAATTTATTTTACTAACTGACTAAAAGCTAAAAGTCTTGACTTTCTCTGTAGTCTATAGTGAAAGACAGGCACCTTTACAAGTGTGACTCATTCTGTCTAAGTGTCTAGAAAAGTAGGATAAATTGTCCCCTGAAGATTCTCAGTTCTCAACATTGACTTCAGAGGAAGACTAGGAAATAGTTCAGTTGATCTAAATTCAGGTGACTAAAATAAATTGAGATAGATCCAAGTGAGATAGATCCAATGTCCAAATCATTTTAAAGTCAGCACCACTAGGCCCTAGAGTGCTTGAATAAATTGACGAATATTTAATGCTATATTGTCTAAATTAGGAATCCTGAGGCCTGAAAATTCTCTAGAAACAGAAGCACAATATACAGCCACTCCCATGGCTAAGGCTGGAAGGACCAGGTCAGTCAATGAAAATGTCATTGTGACTTATCTTGCCACAGTGAGCAGCAGCATTCAGAGTTAATGTAGGCTCAGATCCATCTTCTCTTTCCCAGATTAAGAGAAAGCCTTTTTACTCAGAATTGAGGAATCTTCCTCAGTTGATTATTACTCAACAAACAAACCTGCTTCCTTGGGAGAAGTAAGCTAAGACATGCACTGTAGGGTGCATGCTTTAATCTAACAGTAGGAATATTCACTTTGAATATTTTCTCCTTCTTCAAGACTTATCTCAAATGTATTTGTTTTTCTACTGGAAAAGTTTCAGAGTGCTTTCTAAGCTTTGCTGCAGTCATCCAGGTTTTTTTTCTGATGAAGTCTGAATGTTAATTAACCCAGTGACATGGAGTACATTAAACAGTGTCAGGAGTAGAAAACATTTCTGGCTCAAACTTATTTCTAAGGAAAGGGCTACAAATCCTGATGAATATCAAACCATAGGTTTGTTTCAGCTAGGATATAAATAGAAAGACAATAGATCATTTCTAAGAAAATACCATAGAACTCTCTAGTAGCAGAAGATAGCAAGTTCAGAAGTCAGTAGCCCCAAATTATAACTTGCCAATCAAAAATTTTCACAGCAAGCTCATAACTGCACAGAAACAGATATTATAGCAATCTATGGAGTATCTTGACAGGTTTTATTGTCAAGATTTGCATACGCTTTTTTCACCTTTGAGCCTGCAGCATGTTTGAAAATATTTTCATAATAATTAGCAACATTACGTGCCCCAAATTATGCCCTAATTCTAATTAGAAGTGTCATTAGAGAATCAAAATCTCCTAAATTATCTTTTGAGTTGATTAACTTTCCTTTTCATATACCTGAGTTAAAGTGGGAATCTAATTATCTTCACTTTCTTGATTCAAACTCTGAAATATTATATGTTCTTAAATTACTCACGAGGGAATGTGCATAGTGATGGTGCTGAATGGCATATTTCACAACTGTTATACTTGCTATATATATTTATTATTAAACTATATTCCCTGGAGTGGATGCAGTGACATCTGGGGTTGCTTCAGGCATTTGGAGTTCCATGGTTGTTACAAAATCACTATGGTTTCAGCCAGCTACAGTAATGCCAACTGTAAATTAATAAATGTCACCCTTCTGTGCTACTTCCTTTCAGTTCACATTCATATCATGGCTCTCATAGTTTGATCTGCTTATTGCAGAAAATTGTATCAGTATATAAAAATTCAGTGTTTTTCATTCATTTTGCATTTTTTTCACATACAAATGCCATAGTAGGAGGTTAAATTTCTGTTTCCTATTGGAACGATATATGCAGCTACAAATAATTATTTTATTCATTCATTTTTATTACTATATGAGGGTTTTCTCACTTATGTCAAAGTTCAAAGCAAACTGTAAGTTGCTGATTACCCAGTGATTGATTCACAGATAGTGTTACCTTCCTCAGAATGAAAGAACTGATTCTCTTTTGAGAGGAATTAGGGTTTTGCAGGTGCTATTCTTAGCAAAAGGAGAATTTTTAAATGAGAAATAAATGGCAATTTTCTTTGTGTAAATCTGACTGAAGGGAAATCCTGCTTCAAATTTTGGAGAAATGTGTTGTTCTTTTAAAGAATGCATATTGGCACGCATTTTAATGAAATTTTAACAGTATATAGCTACATATTTAAAGCACAATTTTAGCAAAGTGAAAATAAAATTCAGTCTTAGAATATATCATAAAACAGGCTTGTAGACACAAAGTAACACCTATCCCTGTGCAAAAGCCTGTAGCCATGGTCATGCACTCAGCTTCTCTACACACTCTCTGTATTGCCACCTTCACTACGCCAAGCTATAGTCTGTGCTGGAAGTTGCTTTATGACTACATTATGTGACAAGGCTGAATTATAGAATCATAGAGTCATAGAATCACTAAAGTTAGAAAAGACTTCTAAGATCATGTAGTCACTGTCTACCTACCACAAGTATTGCCCGCTAAACCATGTTACTTAGTACCAGATCTATATGTTTCTTGTGCGTCTTCAGGGGTGGCAACTCTACCACCTGCCTGGGCAGCCTGTTGCAGTGTCTCAGCACTTTCTGAGAATAATTTTCTCCCTGTATCCAACCTTGAACCCCAGGTACAGCTTAAAGCCATTACCTATTATCCTATCACTAGTTACATGGGAGAAGAGGACAAGCACTACCACACCAACTTCCTTTCAAGGAGTTGGGGGGAGTGATAAAGGTCTCCCCTGAGCTTCCTCTTTTCCAGACTGAACAACTTAAGTTCCCTCAGCCACTTCTCATAAAACCTGTGCTCCAGACCCTTCACCAGCTTCATTTCCCTTCTCTGGACATGCTCCATGGCCTCAGTGTCTTTTTTGTCATTCCAACCAGTTCTTTATTCATAAAGAGTGTACTCGTCCAGGCCATGGGCTACCAGCTTCTCCAGAAGAATACTGGAGAGACAGGGAAGACAGTGTCTTAAGTTTTTGCTAAAATCTAGGTAGACTACATAAATGGTCTTTCCCTCATCTATTAGTCTGGTCACTCAGTCATAGAAGGAAAGGAGTTTGCTAAGGTAGGACCTGTCTTTCATGAATCCATGCTGGCTGAGCCTGATCCCCTGGTTCTCCTGCACACGCCATGTGATTTCATTCAAGACGATTTGCTTCATGACATTCTCTGGCACTGAGCTCAGACTGACAGACCCATAGATCTCTGGATCCTCCGTACAACCCTTCTTGTACATGGGAGTCACATTGGTAAGCCTCCAGTCATCTGGGATCTCTCTAGTTGACCAGAACCATTGACAGATGGTAGAAAATTGACTGGCAATCACATCCACTAGCTCCTTCTGCATCCTTGGGTGGATTCCATCTGGCCTTATGGACTTGTGACAGTCTGGATGGAATAGTAGGTCTCTAAGAGTCTCCAACAGAATTGTGAGGGGTTTATTGTGCTTTCCATCCCTGACTTCCTGGTCTGGGGATAGAGTAACCTGAGCATAACTGGTCTGACTACTAAATACAGATGTAAAGAAGGGATTGAGAACCTCAGCCTTATCCTCAGTGTCCACATTCTCCTCTGTACCCAGTAAATGATGTAGATTCTCCTTAGCCTTCCTCTTACTGTTAATATATTTGTTCAAAAAAAAAAAAAAAGTGTTATCCTTTACTACAGTGGGCAGGTTTTATGATTCAGATAAGCTTCAAAAACCCCAAAGGTGAGAAATTTCAGGCCCAAGCCCGAGGAAATGCTCCAAGAACCAGAGCAAATATTTCTGTACCACCTGTGGAGAGGATGAGATCAGTACAGATACCTACCTATTGAGGGTGCCATGTCTGAGAAAGTAGATGTGCCTTGAAGGAACTGCATTCCATGAAAAGTCCATAGTGGAGCAGGGAAAAGTGTGAGCAGGAAGGAGTGACAGAAATAAACTGTTGGGACCAACAGCCCGATCTAGTAGGTGGTCACTCTGCCCAAAGTTGGGTGTTGTAACAGTGTGATATTTAAGGTCTCTTCCTACCCAAATAATTCTTTGATTCTGTGACCACAGCCTGCATTCCTGTCCCCTGTGCTGCTCATGAAGCGGGGAAGTAGAGGAGCCAAAAATGAAGGAGAGAGGTTGCACCTAGAAAGATGTTGGGAGGAAGGTATTATTTTAATTTTTGCCGTGTTTCTCATTATCCACATCTAATTCAACGGGCAATAAATTAATTTAGCTAACCCCAAGTCAAGTCTGGTTTGCCGGTGGCAATAACTGATGAGTAATCTCCCTGCTTTTATCTCAACCCACAAGCTTTTTCACCCTACTGAGGAGGGGGGAGTGAGAGGCTGGGTAGGCATCAATCTGCTAGCCAAGCCCAGACAATGAAATTTCACAGCATGTAGCATCATATAGTATCCCTGATGGTCATGCAGGGAATTATGTCATGCCCTTTACTCCCTATGGCTTATTAATTAGCATTTTTATGTTATACTTTGACTACTTGTGGACATGTGTTTGCTTCTTCTTCAGCCTGTAACTAAATATATAGACCTTTGTTTGAAAATTGAAATACTTTTTCTGCTATGTAAATAATATACTTCCTTGTCATCAGTGTATGTTAAATACTAAATATGCTATGAGGAGATAATGTAATTGGAGCATTAATTGGAATTAGAATAGTAAGGCTTCACTGAGAACCATTACTGATTTTGAAACAAATCTTGTTCTCAGAGTGAAGAGGACCAATAATGAAATATCTGTCATGCACAAAGATCACCAGTATTTTGGGAAACCTGGCAAGAAAGTAAATAGTTTCCTGGTACAAATACAAACCAATACAGTGAAAGCCTTTAACACTTTGGGCCCTGTTGTGGAAAGTAATGTGCATCACTATTAAAATGAGACATGAAACCAAGTTTTACATTTATGTTCCCTAGCTCCTGAGTTGCCTAAGCACTTGGTTCGGTAAGATTTAAGAAAAGATTTGTAAGTGAATACGGTGAATTTTTAGTGCCATTTCCCTATATATGACAAATGGAGTGGAAGAAAATATGGAAAAGTTTAACAGAGGAATAGATTAGCTGAAAATCAAGTCTGTTTAAAATGAGTTTAACTGGTATACTAAAATAAAGGACTATTTTTTAACTAAGCTTTATCTCCCCATGATTCAGTTCTAGATAGTTTAAATAATAACAGTCAGACTATGGAAAATTCTAATTCACACTGTTAGCAGTGAAATCTTTCTCTTTCACCACTCCTTAATGACGCTACCTGGAGCATGCCATGAACACAGGGATAGTGTCTGATTCCTATTTTATAGATTTTGAACTCTTATTCCAAGAAAAATGAAAACAAATTAGTTTAAAAATAACAAAGAGAGGAAGAGGGAAATGAGAGAAGAATGTTATATCATTCAGTTATAAAAACTAGCCTGAGATAGCTTGATGGTTCAGACATATATATGGCACGTCATAACTATACAAACATCCATAGCTTCTAGATGAAATTCATGCAAGCTTATAACTTTTTACCCATTTAACAAATTCACTGAAAGAGACAGCTGATTCATTTTTTCCATGTAGATCCTCTGAAAACCTCTGTCTTCTGTCATAACTTACCCTATTACTAGTTGCAGATATCCTTTTTTCTTGAAATTGATATATGTATATACAAGCCATCACTTTACAATACCATTTATATCACATAAACCATAGCAAATGTTATAGATCTACAGGCATTTCCTAATATTGGAGACATGTTTCTACTGAAGTCATTTTACGTGTTTACAATCTAACTGTGGCATCATTACTTGAGTTCAATTTTAATACTGAGAATTTAATTCTGAGAGTGATGAAAATCCAGTCTTTCAAAAATGAATACTCTTACATCAAGAAAAAGTCAACTTGACTCTTTGGTAACAATGACAGTGGCAATGACAGAGTAATCTGCTCATGATGGTTCACACATTAAAAAATAACACAAGACTGTCTTTTAAGTATGGCATAGGCCTATGGGCCAAGGTCCATAACATTATTGAGATCAAGGTATTCTTCTTTACCAAGGAGAGATATAGAGTAGAATCAGATCAGCTGCAGGAGTTTTCTGGAGAGCTAAGTGTACTTTAACACATCTATTAGAATCCCTTTGGAATCAATAAAGTGGAAATTATTATCATGTTCCATGTCTATGAGCACTTAGTAGACAGTACAAACAGAATAATAAGTGGAATCCATTATTCAAAGCCTGGTCTTTACATCAAACATTACTTGGTACTTAAGTATCGCTGGCCTGAAGTTATGCTGGGTTATATTGCAGGGCAGCATCCCAAATGCATGTGTTTTAAAGCTAACAAAAGGCAAAGTATGTGATTATTGGAATTCCCCCAAACCTGTCAAAATGACTTGTCTTACGGAAGTGGAGCAGGAGCCTAGGAAGTGCAGAGGGGAACCATTTGTAACCGAATAAGTTTCTGCATATTCAAAACATCATGCCTCTTCAACTAGATTTGTCTTCAATGATATACCAGCACCACTGATGTGACTTTTAATTTCTCAGTGTTAAATTGTATTCCAATTAAGATGTGAATAGGGAAAAAAGGTCATCACATCCCTTTGTTTCCTGAATATCATCTGAATTTTCAGGCTATTATTCCTGTAATATCTTTACTGTTATGTTGCTTTCCATTCTTCATTCTCCTTTTCTGCTGAACACAAAGATACAAAAACAAGTTCTGGCTGAAGAAGCATCCCAGCCAAGAAATACCAGAAGCTGTTATAAAAGGAAAAGCAAAACTATATGTTCTTGTATTCCTCCTTTGTCAACCTCTACTTCGGTCTAGCCTAAGACACATATAGATAGTTACTCTTATCATTAGGCATGTATTCATGTTGTTTCACTGACTTAGTTTATTTTGCCTTTGCTTTCAGAATCCATCTTAGCAAAACAGGTCAATGTCATCCCACAGCATTCTGCTATAAGGAATGAAAACAAGAATACTATGCCTGGCTTAATTTTCTCCCTGCCAGTTCAGCCAATGTTTCATAGGTCCTAAGAATTACTTACTTTGCAAATAGATTCAGTATGCCTGCAGGAAACTATTTTAGAGTTTCTGTTGAAGCGACGCAGGTATATGTTTCAGCAGTCATTGAAACTAATGGAAATCCTTACAGTGAATTGATACTGAATTATGTCTATATTTTGCCTTTTCTCCATGTGCAAACTGATCTGCCATATCCAACCCATTCACCAGATCATGTTTTTGCCTTTATTCATAAGCCATCATCAGGGCACATAACTATCATTCATAACACAGGAAATTAGACTGGTGTGATTGATGAAGCAATCTGCAGGACCTAGCAGAAATCTGTAAGCAATCTGATATCAACAGGGACACTATATGTCATCTAGCTGTGATACCCTACTACAACTGCAGCACTCAAGAGAAAACCAGATTTGAAAAAGCTCAAATTGAACAGGTGCTTTGTTGGAAGGGGTGAACAGAGAACTCAAAGGCAAGGACCAGAATGTACACAGGGACTGCTGGAACAAAGCTTCATGGGCATTGTGGTCCAAAAATGTCACTTGGAATTGAGTCAGCGCTAGTAGATTTCAATCAAAGGACACTGAGATCAGTGGGATCCTTCCCATTTGATAAAATTGAATGCTGACCTTAGGTAGATAGGAAAGAGTAGTAGAAGGATTTTTTGTCATTAATAGTTCTTTTGTACTGTAAAAATACATGCATCTATCAGGCATATTAAACCCACAGTCTGTGGGCCACATGTGACCTGGGACAGTCAGCAGTGTGTCCCAGTCCCTGCCTCACACCATCATAGTGGCATCTGTGCCCTTTCCCTGTCTCCAGGCACAGACTTATCACTCACAACAATCAAACTTCAGTGTGCAATTGGCAATGTCTGTTCAGTGCTAACTCAAGTTATGGCAAATGATTTTATGCATTTTGATACACTGGATAAATACAGCCCTGTGAACAGTGAAAAACAGGCAGCCATGCTTTCCATTTTGATAAAGGAATTCAAGAATAGTTTTCAAGATTCCCCAAAAAATCACTGATGATTTTTAATGACTGAATTAATGTCTTTTGCAATTCTGCTGTTAATGTCACTGCTTTTTGGTGAACAATCATTATATGTATTGTATTATACTAACTATTGTAGTGAACAACTATTGTCAAGAATGAAGCACAGGAAGAATAAAATTTCATTAGAAACCTCTGACAAACACCTTTGAGAACTCACAAAGAATTGCCACTGCCATCAAAACAGACAGATGGATTGGTTTCACAAACACACACACACAAGATCCATAGTTTTGTTTTTGTACTTCTGTTTTTATACTAGTTTTATTTTTTGTTCTCTTTTTTAACGTTTTAATAAAAGTAAATATAAAAATATGTTTTTATACTTAAATATATTAAAGATGTTGTGTATTTTATATGCAGCCCAAGTTGATTACTCTTCATTCAATAATGTAAACCAAAAGGTTGGACACTCACGATCTACACTAAGAGAATGTATGTGATTTCCTCAAGGTCTAAATATTTTCTATGTGATTTATATAATTTCCAAGCATATAATAAGTGGGGTTGCTAATTTTTAGATTTAATAAAGAAAAAGGGAAAGAGTTTATTTGCCCACCTGATGTTCAGAAGAACAGTATGCTTTGTGGACAGCACTGCACTTTGTAAAATTGTTCCCTACAATGACATTTTTCAGTCTCAGGAGCTAATAAAGCCTCTATGAAATTCCATTTGAATTATCTTTCCACACATTAATTCTCTTGAAACTTATCCCTAAATAGTAATGGCCACAGCAAAGAAACTGAATTTGCAAACCAACTATTAAACTGATGTATATCCCTCGTACTTTCAGTGAAAAACAATGGTTTGACAGTAGTACTGATCAATAGAAACTAATCATTTCTGTCTCATTGTAGGTACAGGTTTAGCCCTGATCATGGGATGGAGAGCAATATACTCTAGCCAGAAAACATTGCAGCAAATACCTTTTCTTGACTGTAAGAGGAATATAGCAGTTTCTGATGAGCCTATCCCAAAAGCAAATTACAAATCCCCTGAACTAGCCTAGCTGCCTTGGACAGTGCACTCGTGAGAAACAAAAGCCAAGATCACCCCACTCTCCACATCCACTCTCCTACAGTATCCCTCCAACCTTTCTGGCTGTGGATTTTGGGATGGAGAGGGTGTATGTCAGAGATCCACGAAATCTGTTTCCCCTTTCACACACTGTTCATATCCAGATGGCTACAAAAGAAGGTGGGAGATTTTCAGTATCCTCTCAACATCATGAGTATACACTCTGTCCATAGATAGATAGTATGTGGTCATAGTAATAACAGCTAGAAATATATAGCAATTATTTGCCAACTCTATATAATGGGGCATTTTTGAGGCTATTTTTATTTTTTAATATAATGTATTCTTCCCATGATAAGAAAACTAACTACTCAGTTAATAAGGAGCAATCACAAGCCAGTGCTCAGGATAGCCATCTTCTACCACATATTTTCTCAGTGAGTGATATATTTCTGTATGCCTAATCGACTGACTTTCAGAATCATTAAAATATAATGGCATACCACTTTAAACACAAATTATGATATAAAAGCTAACGATTATATAGATCTCTGGTGATATCTACACCTCCAAATAAAAGAAAAGCTACAATCATTTCTGCTCACTCAAATTATATTTTGTCAGTGAATATGGGTTCATGTTTGAGCTGCCTTAATAAAGTTTAGTGCTTTGAATCCCACTGTTGGTTTATATCAGCCAGTTTTTATTCATTGCATTGTTAGTTTATTGACTGTCTAACACATACTTTCAAAACATTTTAAAAGTAAAATATCTCTCAGCTTTTGATAATGTTAAAGGTTTGATCCAAAGCTAGTCAAATGAAAAGAAATGATCACCTTTTCTTTAGTAGGAATTTGATCTAAATGCATGTCCAAGTGCATGTTATATTTATGTTTATGTTGCAAGTGGGCACTGGATGAATTCCACAGAATTTCATCAGAATGTACAAAGTTCAAGGTTAAGGCAGCATATAGATATTTGCCTTAGGGAATTTATTTTGAAAATGATTTAATTGAACAATATTATTAAACACTCCCTTTTTAGCAGCAGCTTCTTGCCAGTCTGGTTGCAATGAATAGAATGGAACAATACATCTATGTATCCCTAGCCTATCAGAAATTTCCTAAAGGATAAGTAAACACTTTCCTGTGTACTAAAATGATTAAGCTAATATTAGGTAAGACAGACGTAGAACAAGAGTTAATAAGATCCTGGATTCTATGCCACAGTACTACAACTCTTCTTACAGCTCCAAACCAATATTTCTATCCAGTGCTACATGCTCTGCATAGTTCCATTAGATCATCTGGAGGTAGTTGAGAGATCCATAACATACCATGGTAGACATTTCTGAAGGGTTCATTTGCTCTAATTTGCATTAATAAAAAGAAGAAATAAGAGTTGTTTAGAAATAATTGAGAAATAAATAATTGAGAAAGAGAAAATAAAAAATTGTTTGGGGGTTGGACTCAGTGATCTCTTGAGGTCCCTTCCAACCCCTATGATTCTATGATTCTATGTTGGAGTCTACGTTCCTCAAGAAGTCAGGCCTCATCACAATTTGTCACAATTTCTGATGAATGATGAAAGCTGAGCCATGAAACTAACCCCATGAATTAGTCTACAGAAGGGTTCATTCTGCTTTTATCTCCTTCTGTCTCTGTAGAGACAGAAAATGAATGAAGACACTCTATGTTTCAATAACATGAAGCTTCCACAAGTGAGTCAGTCCAAGAAAAGGGGCCAAGGATTTTGTGTGGTACACATGACATACATTCCCTGAGGAGAAAGAGAAAAGAATGGAAGGAATTAAATAAGAAAGAAAACTAGACCAGAATGATACATACTGAATCAGGATGTTCAGTATGAAATCACAGTTTTGTAGGAGAAATATCAGGCTTGATCACCTTTATTTTTAATATACAATTTTCACTAAGGAGTCAAAGAAAGTAGGAAAAAAGAAGGATGATGTTTTTCTTTTCAGTATCATGCTATTTAGCTGCTGATTTATTTTTTGAAAGTCTGCTGCCATAATAGAAAGTTTAACAGGAGACATAATAACAAATACCTCATGCTGAATGTTCCCAATTACCTTAGTAACCAGGAACGATTATTCTGGGAACAATTAATCTGTTGAATCTGAAGTCAAATTTCACAGTACAGAGTATTTCAATGTCTCTGAATTTATCTGTTAATGAATGGAGTCTTGACTGAAGCTTCCTGATTCACATTGAGTTCTACTTATCTTCAAGTCTATTTTCCAATATGGGGAATATTGAACATACTTTCATAGTCCTTTCTCTAAGTAGTGGAATGTTCCATCACTCAGTTAAAAGCAGAACTGCAAGACACTGTCTGAAAGTAATGAGTTAATGCTAATAATTCCCCAGCTGGCAGGAAACTTTTCTAAATTTTTCTAAATAGATTAATAGTTATCACTCATAGATCTATTTCATAGTTAAAGCACCTAGGTTTTCTGTTACTTTAGGGTGTCAGATAGTATTTTGTGAAAGGTGCAGCCAAAACACTCTCCCTCACAAAGGCATTGTTAGGGAGTCTTGCTTGCTTGTTTCCTCACTTTTGCACTTTCTTTCTCTTCCTTTCTTTCANTAGCCAGCAGTGTACCCTTATGTTAAAGGTCAGTGGCACTCTGACCCACATTATGAAAAGTCACCAGGCTGCAAAGGGAGGTGATCTTTCCCCTCTATGTAGAACTACTGACACACATCTGCCATTCCAGGTCCAGTTCTGAGCTCCCCAGAACAAGACAGTCATGGACATACTGGAGTGAATCCAGAAAAGGTCCATGAAGATTCTTAAGGACTGAAACTTCTTTCAGATAGGGATGGGGAAGCTGAGACTGTTCATCACGAAGGACAGAAAGCTTAGGGAAATATGTGATGTGAGAATTAAGATAAGGGAGAAAGGATCTTCTCATTAGTGCCCAGTGATAGGACAAGAAACAATCTACCTCAGGCAGATGGCACTAGATGAGCTCAAGAGTTTCCTATCAGCCTAAAAGTTTCTGACATTTACATTAACTTAATCCTTGTTATCAAATTTTGCTATGACTTATGACAAGTTGGCTAAATTGGTTTATTTTTATTTTTTAAATATATGTCATTAGCAATGTGATACTTATTAGTTATCTAAGAAATGCTGTGATGTCTCAATATCCTTGATTTTAAAATTAGACAGTTAAAACTTAACTGCTCCTTTCCAATACCAGTCACACTCATATTCCAGAAGAAATAGAGAGCCTTACTCTGCCAATGGAAGAGTGAAACATTGTTCAGCACTTCTCCAAAGACACTGTGCCCTTTGCTTGACTGAGTTGATTGGAGAATCTTGCCCATTTATGCAACTGTTTTACACAGAAGGTGCCAGAACAGCTGATTTTAAATGCATTAAAAGTGAATAGGTGGTGGAGCACATACAGTATAAATATTAATTTTAATTTCTAACCATTAACAGGAGAAATCAAGCTCAGTAATATCATTTTGGCAGAGTCCCATGAGTTTCTTTTTCTAGACCTTTCTGTGTCTTAAATGTGTCAATAATTAAAAAAATATCAGCACAGCAACTAAAAAGAAGCTCCTACCTCTATTCATTTAGCATGTAGCAGGAAATAAATGCAGTATCATTTTCATTTCTCTTTTTAATAAGAATTAAAAATCTAAACAATATTCAAAACAATCTGTATTTTCACACACTGCATCATCTAATATGCATGATCTTTACTCATGTTCCAGTTATTTTCTGTGGCTGAAGTAAATGAATAAATTATGTGTAGAATCATGGTAAATATGTACATACCCCATCTAGACTAGCTAAGAATGTAGGAATTTTGCTTGTGGAGTTGATAAAGATGTGGTGTAACAATCTTTCCCTTAGCATAGCTACAGATGTGAAATGGCTGAAATAAATGTGGATTTTGCTTGAGCTAAGCCTTAATGCTTAGAAAATTGAAGAGTCTAGTTCCCTATTTTCCACTACTCCATCAAACAAACACGTGCTTCCAGAACCTATTTTCCCCTGGCTGTCAACCATAAAGAAGCATGGAAATCATCATGGAGACCTGAAAAGTTTTCACCACTGAAATCACTGGTAAGCTCTGTGCTAACTGGAGTCACCACACATGGTATGGCTGAACTTTGAAGCCAAGAGAAAGAGCTAGTATTTCTGGAACCAACTGGAGAAAGACAAATCTGAGAACATCAGCCTATAGGCACTGGGTATCTAATAAGTAGAAATTTTATGTGGTCTTGAAAAGTGTTTGCAGAAATGAAGGGCTTGAAAAAGAGCTAATCGAAGATACAAGTTGGCAGCATATTGTTACTAGAACTACTTAGTAAATATTACCAAATCCTTTTTTTTTTTTCCTCAGAAATGCAAAGATAACCTGCAAAGCTTTCTGCAAAGATACAGAGTTCTGAGGCTCCTCCATTCTGAGATAACTGATATTCATCCAGATTAATCATATTTTTAAGTAACAGTTATTATTATTAATTTATTTAACTATTTTTAGTAACAGTTATTATTATTTAAGTAAATGTTATTAAATTTTAATAACATTTTTATTTTATTATTTGAATGTTCATGTACATTTTAAAGATGTTTAAACAAATTCTCACATCAGATAAATAATGTTTTGAAAATATTAAATATTGCTCAGTAAAATTGCTAAATTCCCCTTATTTGAATAATTCGCTTCAGATTAATATGTTAAATCCTTCTTGTTTAAATAATATGCTCTGGATTAGTACACTTCATATTTATCTTGAGAAGGAGCATTTTTGAAACTTAAAAAATTCATAGGGTACAGTTCTTTCTTTCTCCTCTCTTCTTGAAACCATCTAAAAATCTGAAGCTTAATAAGTTGACCAAGTGGATGGAAGACAAAGAAGGGTTTTGACTATTTGTTTTACTTAGTCCTCATTTTTCAGATAAGAAAGAGGAAAACTTAGACACAGGGAGCAATAGTCATTGCCACATAGTCAAATGTACACATGTCCTTCAATATATACCAGAAGAGCTGTTGGGGTTGGGAAGGGAAAATTAATTACTGACTTGCTTTCCCCAGCTTTTGACCAAGCTTTAGACATTCCAGTATTATCTAAAACCAGAGAAAAATGGAAGGAATATTGTAAATCTATATACTTCCTTACATTTGTATTCTTGTTCTTTTTCTTTTTTATTACAATCTCCCAATAAATAATCTGTAGAATGTCAGATTTGATATCACCTGTGCTTTAAGGCATATAGAATCATATCAAAATTACTTCAATGGAGTGAAGTAGAACTACTTTACTATGCTACTGCTAAAGTTAGATCTTCTAACTTTGCAGTTTGAAGAAATGAAAGTAATTTGGCTACATCCTTGTAATTACAAAAAACTTATAGCTATCCTAAATCATTTGCTACCTGTTTGGAGTAACTAGGAATAATGATGGTGGGAAACAACACCACCGTTATTGAAATACGCTTTGCTCTACACTCATGGAACTTTTTACAGCCGGATCCCATGGCCAGAGAAAGTGCTTGTTTTTACTTAATGAACTTTAACCAAGCTTCTCTGCACACAAGGAAAGTGTGTTTCCCTGTAAAGGCAGACGCTTACAACACTGTAAAGTTGGTGGGAGAGTTACTGTGCATCCTTTATTCTTCTCTGGCATAGTCACTGGTTATGAAGGTACTGGTAAAGGATATCAACACTTAATCTTTTTGGGAATTACATTCTGGCAGCCCTATTCTCAACACCTCATTACTGCTACCTACAGTTTGATTTTAACTTGCCTAGATCAGAGCAGAATCAGGGAATACTGCCAGGATCTTGTTAGACCCTTTAAATGCATACTATCTGCATGAGAGGTCAACGTAGTGAGTTCACAAAATGAGAACACATTTGAGAAACTGGGTGTCTGAACAACCGAAATATACCAGATCTGAACCTCTGCTTCTTTGACTGTCTACTAATGCCAGAAAAAAACTTTTCTGTAGAATCAGACAGGAAGGATTAATTAAGCTTATTTGAGTGACAGATAGCACTTCTGTTTTTATTGCTTTGTGGTATACTGCTATTATTACAAGAGTAATGTAAATCATTTTTGGTTATAGCTGTCACTGTAGCTATGCACCTTTCTTTATCTACCAGTATCTTTTCCAGATATCAACATTTTCTAAGAAGTTAGCATGTTTCTTTCAATATGGTCACAAATTCTCATGGACATTATCATTACAATGATGCTGTGAAAAACCTAGTCTAGCTATGGGATCTGGAACTGGTGGTAGAAAGCAACAGGCTGATAAAAGCTGTGACTGACTGCAAATCATATGACAGACAGTTGTACTTAAAACATCTTGTCCCCCTACATATCTTCCTCCAACACCAACACCGTGTGTAAGATGAAAATCTGAGGTGATTAAACCAGCAATGCCCCAATGCACAAAGCAGATCTAACTGGCTGTTTCATAAAGAGCTCATGCAGACTTGTGCCTTTTCCTGAAAGAGGTCAAGAGGTCCTTTAATTTGTAGCAGATGATTTCACTAAGCTGTCCCTAGTCATGCCTGAGTCTTTCTCCTGCATAGTCACAGTTAATTTAGACACCACTGACAAACATGAATACTGCGAATAACTAGTCCCAGTGCCCACTGCCATGCTTTTACTCCATCAATTTAATCTGCTGACATGCATACCAAGTTACCCAGCTTTCTTAGGTCACACCATACTTCTTCAACACCTTAATGATTTTGACTAACTGTAAATTACCTTGCTTCACAAAGGCAAGTGGACTTCTCTCTGATTAGCCATTTTAGCTAGTTACCGATCATCTATTTGACTAACATTGTTGTATTGTCACTCACTCTTTACTAATTTGAATAAGAGCAAGCACCTAGGATGGGAAACCCTGGACCCTGGAGAGCAGCCCTGTGAAAAGGGATTAGAGGGTTCTGGTTAACAGCAAGTTGAACAAGTGTCAGCAGTGTGCCTAGGCAGCCACAATGACCAACCATACCCTGGGGCACATCAAACCCAGCACAACCAGCAAGCGAGGGGTGTGTTCTGTGCTGTGCTACCTCACCTCAAGCACTGGGTGCAGGTCTGAGTACCACAATATAAGATGCACATAAAGCTATTAGGGAGTGACCAAAGAAGGCCTGCGAAGATGAAGAAGGGTCCACAGGTCAAGGTGTATGAGGAGCAGCTGAGGTCCATGGGTTGCTCAAACCCAGGTTTGAGGGAGCTAATGGTGGCTGCAGCTCTCACAGGGAGCGGAGGGGCAGTGCTGAGCTCTGCTCTGTGTGACAGCGACAGGGCCCGAGGGAACGGCATGGAGCTGTGTCAGGGGAGGGGCGGCTGGGGGTTAGGGAATAGAAGGCGGGGAGCATGAAACAGGCTTCCCAGGGCAGTGTGCACACCCCCAAGTGCCAAGAGTACAAGAAGCATTAGGACAATGCTCTCAGACATAGGATCTGAATTTTGAGTAGTCTGTGTGGAGCCCAGAGTTGGTCCCTGTGGGCTGTTTCCAACTCAGGATGTGCTATGATTCAGTGATTTTACAAACAAGTGGTGGAACAGGAGGCATCTTTCCTTATCTTCTTTCCAGTTGTATGTCTGGCCTGGACTTTGCCTTTTTCAATTAATTTTTTCTGTCTTTCCATATTTGTTATATTTGTGATCCCTGGAAAAGTAGGGATCACATGCACATTCAAAGAAGTGATCTAATATCTCTTTAAAGCAAAGTTTTCATGAAATCTGAATTCATAATGGTAATTAATCTTGGTCATTAATTTAAAAATTAGTCCTTGAAATGTTGGGATTCACGCTTTTAAGCCACTGACGTAATGCATTCCCTAAGTTTCTTAGTGCTATAAGAAATTGTTATCAGTGACAACCTATATGGTCATTATGGCAAATATCTGTGATTGTCCTTATGGTAATGTCTTTTCTGTTAGCTGAAGCATGAGATCAATCATTCATTTCCTTCTGATAAACACTGTGCCCTGTATCTTTTCAAATATTCTACAGATCAGAGCCAAACTGTCCACACGTAATCTCCAAGGAGCCCAGCTTACATCATCTGACCTCTGGGCTGCAAGTGATCTCACCCCTCAACAGGTTTCACTGTATAAATGGCAGGAGGGTTTTGGCCCTGTGCTGATTTGCTGTTATGGTTATGCTTCTCTTGTGGCAATACTTCAGAGCTCAGCAGCAGGTTGCATCTGCACATACACTGCAGTTTAAGGGAAGGTGGTCCTGAGGACAGGCTGAGGTCTGTAATTGGCGATAACACTTGTGGAAGTCAGATTTCACAGTGGACAATGAGCATGTATTTTAAATATAGCATATATACTGATAATAAAATGTATTAAAATGTAGTGACGGTTAATTCAGAAAAGAAATATTTTAAATATTCCCTATTTTCAAACTTTCAGATATTCAATATAAGCAACACTTTGACATTACATTGCTACAGGCACAGTTGAAACTTCTAATTTCATAATTAGCTGCATTTT
>VXAB01001891.1:111267-214801 GCA_013399175.1 Odontophorus gujanensis
GCTCTGCTCTGTGTGACAGCGACAGGGCCCGAGGGAACGGCATGGAGCTGTGTCAGGGGAGGGGCGGCTGGGGGTTAGGGAATAGAAGGCGGGGAGCATGAAACAGGCTTCCCAGGGCAGTGTGCACACCCCCAAGTGCCAAGAGTACAAGAAGCATTAGGACAATGCTCTCAGACATAGGATCTGAATTTTGAGTAGTCTGTGTGGAGCCCAGAGTTGGTCCCTGTGGGCTGTTTCCAACTCAGGATGTGCTATGATTCAGTGATTTTACAAACAAGTAGTGGAACAGGAGGCATCTTTCCTTATCTTCTTTCCAGTTGTATGTCTGGCCTGGACTTTGCCTTTTTCAATTAATTTTTTCTGTCTTTCCATATTTGTTATATTTGTGATCCCTGGAAAAGTAGGGATCACATGCACATTCAAAGAAGTGATCTAATATCTCTTTAAAGCAAAGTTTTCATGAAATCTGAATTCATAATGGTAATTAATCTTGGTCATTAATTTAAAAATTAGTCCTTGAAATGTTGGGATTCACGCTTTTAAGCCACTGACGTAATGCATTCCCTAAGTTTCTTAGTGCTATAAGAAATTGTTATCAGTGACAACCTATATGGTCATTATGGCAAATATCTGTGATTGTCCTTATGGTAATGTCTTTTCTGTTAGCTGAAGCATGAGATCAATCATTCATTTCCTTCTGATAAACACTGTGCCCTGTATCTTTTCAAATATTCTACAGATCAGAGCCAAACTGTCCACACGTAATCTCCAAGGAGCCCAGCTTACATCATCTGACCTCTGGGCTGCAAGTGATCTCACCCCTCAACAGGTTTCACTGTATAAATGGCAGGAGGGTTTTGGCCCTGTGCTGATTTGCTGTTATGGTTATGCTTCTCTTGTGGCAATACTTCAGAGCTCAGCAGCAGGTTGCATCTGCACATACACTGCAGTTTAAGGGAAGGTGGTCCTGAGGACAGGCTGAGGTCTGTAATTGGCGATAACACTTGTGGAAGTCAGATTTCACAGTGGACAATGAGCATGTATTTTAAATATAGCATATATACTGGTAATAAAATGTATTAAAATGTAGTGACGGTTAATTCAGAAAAGAAATATTTTAAATATTCCCTATTTTCAAACTTTCAGATATTCAATATAAGCAACACTTTGACATTACATTGCTACAGGCACAGTTGAAACTTCTAATTTCATAATTAGCTGCATTTTACTTTTATTATGTGGTTGTCACAATCAATTTACACTAAGGAATGAAGTTTACTTTTCACTGAACACCCTGTTTTCACATGGTGTTCTAAGGAGATTTTCTAAGGAGATTAGAAAAATCAAACTAAGAATGATCCAGTAACATAGCTAAGTCAGCCTGGTTCGACTCCAGGTAAATCATCCATTAATTTTATTTAATGTCCAGCTGATTGTGTTTTAGCATTGAATTTTGGGGACTATATTTTGTGGGAAGGTAGGAGAAAGGAAAGTTGTAGCAAAGATGAGGAAATAAATACAACATTACAAAACAATGGAAAAAGAAGCACATACGATCCTACTCTGTCTCACCTTCAGCATTAGAGTATAGCCAGTTTTGGACACTCTCTCTCCTATTTTATTTGCTTCAATTCCAATTATATTGTATTATATCATATTATCTCCCATTCTGCTATCATATTTATTAAATTAGCTTTCTTCTTTAGCTCATTGCTGCTGGGATTTTTTAGGCCCATCTCCCTCCATTTTCCCTACCCCCCTTTCCCTTTTCCCCTTTCCCCTTCCCAGGGTGTGAGTCCACGGGTTTCCCTGCCACATGAGTCATGGAACTGGGCCAAACCAACCCAGACCCAGACCCTTTGACAGTAGCATAGAAAATTCATGACATCCAGAATAAAGAATTTAAGATAACAAGAAAAATTACCTCTGATTTCAAATCAAGTGAGAAATTCCTTTTAATTATCTATTATTTTCTTCTTATTGCAAGTAGCTTTCACTCCTCGTTAAGAACTTCTCATAAATAACAGTATATGTTAAAAAATGCAGTTAACTTATTAGAAACTTGATGAAATTTCCTTAAGGCTCCCCTGAAAGATGTCATTTTCTTACTGCAAACAATGAAAAGTTTAGAGATTAACCATTAAAAGATTCAACCAACTCTTCACTGCCATGTAATCTTTCATGCCTCATTAACCCCAATATAATTTACATGAACTGCTAAACCTCAGTGCTACCTTCTATAAAATATGAAAAATAGATGTGTAAAGGTCAAGATAACAAATTACAAGACTATAAAATCAATTTATTATTCAAAGGATACTGTGCCAATAATCTCATGGTAATTTGCTTGCCATGGGAGAAGAAAAATACAAGAATTAAATGAATCTGTCTGTTAATTGTTAACTTTCAGGTTTTCATGCACTGCATTTTTATGTTAGAGAAATGTTCTGAATAAACTAGCATAAATTTTCTAGGTGTTGTGCAGTCTCCAGTTAAGGCTGGAGTATTCTGTATACCACTTCCTGTGGTGAGGTGTAAGGGAAAGGATGTCTTTTATGAGCAAGTAGTATGAATTGTTGGATTTACAGTAATGCTCAGTTAGCAAAGTATATATCAGAATTCACCTGATGGAAATCCATGAGTGTAAACATTTTTCAGTAACAGCTGAAAATGAAGTCTTCCAGATTTTTATTCTGTATTTTCATCTATATTGGATCTGAAATAAAACAAGAGCAAGATGTTTCAGCAGATAATTTACCTCTNTATAGCCAGTTTTGGACACTCTCTCTCCTATTTTATTTGCTTCAATTCCAATTATATTGTATTATATCATATTATCTCCCATTCTGCTATCATATTTATTAAATTAGCTTTCTTCTTTAGCTCATTGCTGCTGGGATTTTTTAGGCCCATCTCCCTCCATTTTCCCTACCCCACTTTCCCTTTTCCCCTTTCCCCTTCCCAGGGTGTGAGTCCACGGGTTTCCCTGCCACATGAGTCATGGAACTGGGCCAAACCAACCCAGACCCAGACCCTTTGACAGTAGCATAGAAAATTCATGACATCCAGAATAAAGAATTTAAGATAACAAGAAAAATTACCTCTGATTTCAAATCAAGTGAGAAATTCCTTTTAATTATCTATTATTTTCTTCTTATTGCAAGTAGCTTTCACTCCTCGTTAAGAACTTCTCATAAATAACAGTATATGTTAAAAAATGCAGTTAACTTATTAGAAACTTGATGAAATTTCCTTAAGGCTCCCCTGAAAGATGTCATTTTCTTACTGCAAACAATGAAAAGTTTAGAGATTAACCATTAAAAGATTCAACCAACTCTTCACTGCCATGTAATCTTTCATGCCTCATTAACCCCAATATAATTTACATGAACTGCTAAACCTCAGTGCTACCTTCTATAAAATATGAAAAATAGATGTGTAAAGGTCAAGATAACAAATTACAAGACTATAAAATCAATTTATTATTCAAAGGATACTGTGCCAATAATCTCATGGTAATTTGCTTGCCATGGGAGAAGAAAAATACAAGAATTAAATGAATCTGTCTGTTAATTGTTAACTTTCAGGTTTTCATGCACTGCATTTTTATGTTAGAGAAATGTTCTGAATAAACTAGCATAAATTTTCTAGGTGTTGTGCAGTCTCCAGTTAAGGCTGGAGTATTCTGTATACCACTTCCTGTGGTGAGGTGTAAGGGAAAGGATGTCTTTTATGAGCAAGTAGTATGAATTGTTGGATTTACAGTAATGCTCAGTTAGCAAAGTATATATCAGAATTCACCTGATGGAAATCCATGAGTGTAAACATTTTTCAGTAACAGCTGAAAATGAAGTCTTCCAGATTTTTATTCTGTATTTTCATCTATATTGGATCTGAAATAAAACAAGAGCAAGATGTTTCAGCAGATAATTTACCTCTCAATATGGTTCATGCTGTAATTGATTTAAAAATTCAATCTCTGTCAGATGAAAAGATAAAAGTAAATGTCAAGTTATCTTTAGAACTTTTCTAAAACATTCTGGGACCAGAACCAACAATGTTTTACAGGCTCCAGATTTTGCAAACATTTCCAATAAGATAGTGACCTACTGTTTAGCCCATATGTCTGTTGCTTAAAACTGCTGAAAAGGATTATATAATGAAAATTTTAGACCACTGCCTAGTCTAGTTTTTCACATGAACTGATATTTTGAGAAAGTTTCATAGGGACCAGCCTACTGTTGTTTCCTGTTTGCACGTGGTATGACTCAGCATTCATGCCAACATAAAGCTTATCTGCTTTATTTGGAAAGTTCAGGAATATGACTAGTTCTTTGAAAAGATTGTATGTACCTTACACCCAGTGATGCTTTATTTCTGAATTAGCATGAAGAAAGGAAGTGCCAAACAAGCTACTGCTATTGTGGGACATCTTTGAGACATCCCTCTGTTGGCCTTCTAGAGTGTTAGCTCCAACTGCACTAGAAACATCTATATGGTTTGATTGAGTGAAGAGTATGGAAGCAAAAAATTAATACCATTTCCTGCTAGGACACATGAAAAGTGATGTACTAAATGTGTACCTGCTACAAGACAGCAGGACTGAAGAAGCAAGTATGTGTATCAAGGCAACAAGCTGTCTCGATTCCCATTTTTCATGAAGGGTTAATAGGCATATGACTCAAATATTACCTGGTCTTGATTGAACATGACATGCTTTCTAAGCAGTTAATGAATGTTAAGGACATTACCATTGTCTCTGAAAGCTATTCATTCCATTTTAGTGTACAGAAAAGCTGTCATACTGACAATCTGAAAAACAAAATGGAAGTGAGAGCTGTATCTCAAGAAGTGGTCCACACTGCCTACAAGCCCTACAGAATTGAATCTTTCTCAGGTAGTACAGTTACAGATTTACCTATCGTCTCCGATCACCTCCATCTGCACACTAGTAGAGTAGGCAGCTGGCCTGCCCACATCTTCTCACCTCATCAGGGAGTTGAGTTCAAGGCTCGGGACCTTGAACTCAGAGCCTGAGTTCAAGGCTCAGGACCATGCAGATCACCCATGCTTCTGGACCGTACTAAGCAGAAGCAACCTATAGTCATAGACTTAACCTGGAAGTTCACAAGTCTTATACAAATCTTATGATTTTTCAGTACTGTAAGGCTTTTTGTTAAGAGCGTTGTTTCACATGGATTTTTGGTACCTGAAGAATCAAGAGGTCATATTTTTATCTCTTTGTATCAGAGACCTTACCAAGGCCTCACTTTTAAATCGTATCACCTCATAAGTGGTGAGGAAATTATCTGCACTGCTTTCTGCACTACAAAGTGTAGTTGAAAATAGCCAGGGGGGTTGAAACATACAGGACAGAGGTAGGAGGGAGTCAAATTGACACATATAGTGATATAGCAATTGCTTTTTTGTGCAAGGCATGTGCCTATAACAGATGAACTAAAAATGAATTAAAACAGAGCAAGTAGAAGTCTACTAATGCAGAAAAATAATGACTGTTTCTTTGCTTGTTTTAAAGGGGAAAGATATCAGATTGACTTGAAATGTGATTTACTCTAAAATATTGTGTGTTTTACATGAAACTGAGTGTTCATTCATATTGAAATTAAAGTTCTTTTTAACACGAACTTCTTAAAGTAAATATTTTAAATAAAAGTTTCAAATTAAAATAGTGGGTTATTGCCTTTAAATATTTAATGGGTTATTTATTATTTTTTTTTGTTTTGAGTTCTGCTTGTTTTAAGTCTCAGGTGTAAAAAAAGATACAGAACAGAACCAGATTTCTAGATATATAGAAACAGATCTCTAGACATTAAAAACTGCTAGAAAGGAATGACATATGTTGTTCTCTGGTGGGAATCTTGGAAGGAGTGGATTGTTAAATTACCTTTACTGATGACTATATTAGTTTGGATTTTAGATTAATTGTTAAAAATCTGTTTTAAGTGCTTTCTCTATTCTTTGTGCTATTTACCCAACATTATTCTTCAGTGGAACATGATATGGTCAGTTACAGCTGGAACTGTAAAAAATTACTGTTTAAGCCTCATGAAAGTTTATTTTGTTAGCTAAAAATCATAAGGATCACTTCAACAGAAACAGTGTGGTGCTCCAGTTTATTTGCATGTTTACGTATTTTTTTCTCAATTTAACTCTCAGAACTCTCTTTCCAATCATCACTTTAACTTTTCTTAGTATCCATCCACCATAATTTTCTTTTAAACTCTGTAAGAACAGTTGAATTATTGAAACACTTTCTTTATTTTATTTTTTTTATTATTTCTGAAGAAGCAAACTTCCTTATTCCATCATGAGCCTAACAGGCTCAGCATTTTAAAGTTTATGAATTAATATTTTCTGGTATTTTATTGCCGCTTTCAAAATGCTTTCTCTGGTTTTTAACTAGAGAAAAATGCATGTGCATTTTGACATAACTGAAAGCTGGGTTTGTTTAAGGCTCAGGATGCTCCTGTTTTCTGTCTGCTCTGTCTTAGAGCACTCATCCTGAAAATGAGTTAATTTCTTGCTTATGCTCCTCACCAGTCCTCTGAGCACTGCTATTGTCATGTTGTCCCCTCTCCAACAAATTGAGCCTGGAAGTGTGATATCATACATCTTGCTATTTATGAGCTATTTGGTGATATAGAGGGGGTTCTAAATACAAGAATGACTGTGTTTTACAGCCTTTGTTTGATTTTCTTCCATACAATGAAGCTGATGTTTTCAAATTAAACATATGCCTCACGTGAATCTGTAAGAAAAAGAAAATAAAAACAAAACACGTAAAACCCAGTAATCTAATTAAAAATAAATAAAATTCTAAGGTGCATCCAAATCTAATTGAGACCATATATAATTTAACTTTTTCTCATATAACTCAGCCATGTGAGTAATCCATTTTACCTCAGATTTTTAATATAACACCTGACACTGCACAAATCATGATGTATTATAAACCCATATCTGGAACAAAGAATATTTCTTCACTGTACTTCTAAGGAGGTACTGTTCTTGGACAGGCAAACCCATGAATCTAAGGCAGAAATGATAAGATTCTCTTTAATTAGACCTCATTGTCTGTGGCTTAAATAGCTGAGCAGTGTTTTCTTTTCATTTTGTGCTTGCAGATAATGTGTATCCTAGTAAGAAGGCTACAGGAACCTCTTAGAAATGTTCTAAAGATATTAGTTAAGAAATACAAGAATTATGGACTTCTTTTTTTTTTTTTTTTGACTGTTAAATTCACCCTTAATTAGAGTCTTGGAGACGATCAGACATTTCTTTCACCATTTTACAGTGGTTTTAACTCTTCTTTAGCCTCAAATGTAATCAGGAAACAAGAAAGCTAAGATTTTTGTTTAGTTTTTCTGTGAAAGAACATAATGTTCTTTCAATATCTATCAGCTGTTGTATTAACCAGGGATTAATTAAAGAATCACTTTTTCCTTTTTCTTACATTCCAAATAGTTTTAATCCCTGCAGTTCCAAAGTAATAAAGGCAGCAATATCATCCTGTACACATGGGAATAGAAGAACAGTCCACCTTTGGTCTCATGCCAAGTTAAAACACAGAAGATAATAAAACTATAACTTACATAAATCTCTGATGAGCAGTACTGTAGATAGATAGATAGATAGATAAATAAATAGCGGAGTGTTCTTTCTGTATGGTTTCCCTACTGTACTACCACAGGACTTCTGTCTATGAAGGACCAATACTTCCAGTTGAAAATCTGGACCCAGTGACAAAACAGGGATTTCTGATCACAGTTCTGTACAGCTTGTCTTGGAAGGAAATCATACTTATCTCAGCCAGATGAGACAATTTTATGGTTTTTATTTATTTATTTATTTTTAGGAAAGGGTATTAAAAGTTGTTAAGTGTGCAGATCTATGGATGAAGAAATGTGGCGCACTGGCAGCCTGAAGTTTTCCAATGTGTCTATTTACAGCTCAACATGTAATCTTTTTCAAACCTACTAACATAAAGGAAACATCAAAAGAGAAAGTAGGACAAGTTGAGCCATGTCTAAGGTGCGCATGAATTATTCTAAACCCCTGATTTCAGGGTCTACCAAGGCTAGGAACAGATCCTGGTGCACTGCATGTTGTATCCCATCTGCTCTCAAATTTGGGAAGAGAAGTCCAGCAAATGGGCTTCAAAAGAACTTTGACAGTCTAAAGCTGATCTAGATATCTCTTTTGGCAAAATTTCATGGAACAATTGAAAGTGCAATTGCCTACTTTTTAATTTAGATGTATGCTAAGACTTGTTTTAGATGTACCCTTAGGCCTGGAGTTTCTTAACTTGTGGTCTGGAGATTATGGGACAGACTATGATGGCCCATCAAATGATTATTTCTAGTTGTATGCAAGCAAGATCTTGTCTAATTTATTCATTCAGAGCCAACCTCCTTCAGGTATTACAACATACAAAGCACCAAAATAGAAATAACAAAAGGAGGAAGCAAACAAAATAGAGGGGGTTAATTGGCTGTCTGTAGTAGCACTACGCCAAGAAGTGGTAAGTTAGTTTTACCAATCATATAATCAATGTCAAATGAAAATATTAATGACTGATTCACAGTTTTGAAAGGGCTTTGCTGGACAGCTCTTTCAAATTTCACTAGAGGATTTGTTGATGAAGATACTGCATTCAAAATGCTTCCCAATATCTCCTCTCATTCTAACTCAAGAGGAAATACTCTTGAACCTGACTAGAAGTCATGTGAACTCACTTAATTTCCTGCACTGCTTATAGGCCACATATTTTAATGTGGAGACTGACAAAAAAAATCCCTCTTTGGAAATACCCAAAAACACAGTATCTGGAAAAGGTTGCTCCTGTTAGAATGAAGAACAAGAATATTGTGAATCCTTCCAGTTTGCTTCCAGGCTAATACAAAATCTTGCTTGTAAACAGAATCATGGAAAGGGTCAATAGTATTTGTCAAAAAAAAAAAAAAAGTGCCCTGACTGTGTAAGACCAAGAAGGTCCTAAGCCAAGTTATCTGTAAAGATGATAAACTACACACTACCAAAATTGACGGGAGAATGAAAATTTCTCTGTCCCTAAAATTAAATCATATGTAAAGACATAGTACCTCATGTCAACTTTCATCATTCAAATCAAGGACACAATGTGGGAAGGTCTTTTAGAAAGCCTGTCATCAATCTGTATCTGCAAATTCAAGTAAAACCAAAACAAAGTTGAAGAGGATTCTCTAAGATGTTTTTATATTTCTCTGAAGTCATTTTTGTTTACCAAATGATGCAGCAGCATTCAGAAAGGGTCAAATTCATCTCCTTTCAATTTAGTGATGAAGCTCAGTTTTCCAGTGCACTAGTGGTGTCATTCAGTTTCTTGGTAGAGTGAGATGTTTGCTGGCCTAGGATTTATGTCTGTCTTCCTAGCAGGTAATGTATGAGACAGCCACTTCCAGATGTACCTGACGAATACTTTCTATAGAAACATTTGTATTAATGACTTTTGAGCTCTTTCATCATATTGTGTGCCCAAAAGGGGAGCTGGCAGGACAGAACATTTAGATTAAATGATGTCAGTTTGAAGAGTCAGACCAAGAGGGTTGAAACCACTGCTGCCTAAACTATTACTCTTACAGAATGATAATATCATATTTTTAGAATGTTGAAGCATCTCGCCCTGGAGCTCAAACAGTACTCTAATAGTTATTAATGGCATCTGTCAGGTATACATCTATTGACCAAGAATGAGTCATGCTGGCTGTAGTAGAAACCTCAGATAGCTGGGAATCTGTTTTTGTTTATCTGTATTATAATTATACTATAATAATAATAATAATAATTATTATTATTATTATTATTTTATTTTCTCTCCTTCTCCCTCTACATCTGTGGCTCTTTCCTTCTCCACTCCTCACTCTCACACACCCTTTCTCTCTTATTAGCTTATTCTCCAGTAGATAGCATGATAATGAAATATCACAGTGTTTATCTTCAGTAGCCATTAGGACAAACTAATGAACTTGTTTGGGAAATACAAGCAGGTCATAACCTCCTTTGTCAGTAAATAATACTGTTAAGGAGGCAATTTCTATCACTGTAGGTACTCACAAGTTAATTTAGAAAGTACCAGCTTTTAATTAGTAGTGCAGCCAGCATACTGTGTGGCAAAATCAAATACATTAAAAATACCCTTCTCTTCTGTTAAAGTGAGATTTGATGGGCTCTAATGCCAGTATAATTGACATTATGATTAAAAGGGAATGATTTGAAATTTTCTATTTCTTTGTCTCCCCTAAATTAAATGTCTTTCAGATGCATTTCCACTTTTTTATCAGTCTAGAGTATTGCTGAATTTAATTTCAAAGCATGATTTTACATGCAGAGGTTTGATAAATCAGCTTCTGCAGTTGTCTTACAATAATGAAAACATACATTTAATTCATGCTTTACCCAGCAAATAAGGCAACACAATAACACAAGATCTGCAGCAACTGTGTCTGTGAGCTCTCAAGATCAGTGAAAGTCTGCTGTTAAAGTTTTCATGCAGGAAAGGTCTACAAGGGCAAAAAAACTGCACAGAAAATCCAGCATATAGCTGCCTGCCTTTTAAACAAAGAGACAGATAGAGTCTAGGTCTGCATACCTCATTTCAGAATACAATTAAAAATCCTGGCCCTTGCCTGAAAGATCTGTCATAGAGAAACTACTCTAAAAAGATAATGAGACTGACACAGCCAAGGGGAGAGATCTCGGGAGATAATGCTGACACCCAGAGGGAAAAACTTGTTGCGACTGAAAGCCCTCTTCTTGCAGACTCTTCTAATGTTGCTGTTTTCGGGTCACAGTTTAGTGTCTATAAATTTGGAAGTGCCTGTCACGGTAATAAAATTGTACCTTAATGAATGAGAAAAATGAAGATGGAGGATAAAAAATGGTAGTGGAGAAAAGGAAAGAGAAAGCATAAAAATAAATTATTAAATGAGGTAGTATAAAGTCTCTTTGGTCAGTATTGTACTGTCCTTCTGATAAATTCACCACCAAGACAGCCTGGAATGCTGGACATGACTAAATACGTCAGACAATAAAAGATAAAAGGTGAGCCTGAGCCACAAACTAACACATTCAACATTATTTAATTGTACTGGGCAATGTCCTGTATAAGTTTACACAAAGTATATGTTAGGACCACTGGACAAGAGGATAATAATCGTTTCTCTCCCAGAAAACAACTTGAGATTGTGCTTAATGATGCATGACAAGATGCGCAATGAGAGCAGCTTCTCCACCGAGCCTATCTTCACAAGTACAGTAACAATGCTTGTTCTCAGATTAGCTTGTGCTTTCAATGTGATGTAGTGCAAAGCAAAGTTATCTCCCTCCTTCAGTCTCTGCTACTGCTCATTAAAAGTCAGTAGCCGCAGTTGGAGTCTACCTTTTCCACATGAAAGCCAGGAAAATCACAAGCAATCACATTTTTGTCTCTCCTGCTTGTGGGTCTTGCTTTTGTCTACGTGCATGCCCCAGTTCGATTTCCAGATTTTAGCTGTGGAAAAGATTTGGTTAAGCTGTCTGGAACCTTCGTGGTATTCTATGTCCAGAGAAATGTCTGGAGTGTGTACTTCTGACCTCTGTCCCCTCTTTCTTTGATATTATGACAGGTGGTATGAAAAGTAGTGCTGCTACCTTGGAGCAGTCTTTGATGAATCACTAGTAATATCCTAACATTTAATCCTAAAAATTGGGCTACCTGTCAAGTTTGTCTGCAAAGCAATTTCTTTAATTTCCACTGATGGTCCTCTTCTAACAGGGTCATCTCACTCAGATCAATATCAGCTGAAATGTGATTTGGCTTTGTGATCTCCAGGGGCATTAGCCTGTCCACTTGCAGTGTTCAAGATATTCTATCTTTATCTAATGCTTCAGCTGAAAACACAGCAGTAGCAACCTGCCCAAGGTGGTTATTATTACTGCTTGCTTCCTAACCTGCATGCTGGAATGAAGCTGCTGAATGTCAGCATCCAGGCAACTCTATCTGGGAAAATGTGTGCTTAGTCCTTCCCACAAGTCCATGGTGAGCAATTCTCGCATGCTGCAGCAAAAGTCTTTTGCTCATGGTACACTGTTAGCTCATATATCTCTTCTGCTGTCCAACAGTTCTTCCCTAAGTTTATGTATTTACATTTCTCTTGTAGGTGCCTGAAGTGCGTCGGTAAATAAGGTCACAAAGCTCACCCTTACCTGTACACTGTGTGAGAAAGTTTTCTGTTCTGTTACAATGCCCTTTATGAAGCAGATGGTTAAACCTGGCTTTTCTTTGTGTAAATACTTGTTTTTCTTCTGTAAATTCCATTTTTAAACATAAGAAAACATCTATAATAGTTATTGGAGTCCTTGACTGAGGAAAGTAGGATAAGTATTTTGTCCTAAGGCTTATGTCAGGGGCTTGAGGTTGATCTTCATGAGTTCAGTTATTCTTCCAATATCATTCCATTCGTATGTGACTTACAGACAGGTAACAGAAAGAAAGGTGTTGTTTTCCTGTTACTAATTTATATAGTCAGTTCTGAGGGTCATGTATGTATTCATTTACTATTTATGTGGCAATCTAACTCTACCTAAGGTTGCTTAAAAGTAGAAGAAGCTCTTACATCATGGTGCAATTTCTGTCTTGCCACATCATAGCAGTTTATTATCAGAGTTCCCAAGATTAATCTGAGCTGCCTTTCTTGGTCTGAAGAATGACCCTGGGATTCTTGGCTAGGAGTGAAGGGCTGTTTTTTTCCTTGTTTATCTTCCAGTGTGAACAATGCAACCACGCATGTTTGGATTTTCTGTTCTTTCATGAAGACACAATGAGGCCAGCAGGGACCACTGATGATGTGCACGGTTGCTAGCTAATGCAAAGCTAGAGTAGTATTCCACAAAAAATGCGTGCTAGATTCACACTCTGTTCACATCTTAGCTTAGAATCCTAACTGGAAATAATAACTGTTAAAAATATCCTTTTAAACTCATATACTTTTGTGGAATGTTTTAACTTCAACAGAATGAAGTTGCATGGAAAGTATTTCAATCAGTTTTATTGTCAGAATGCATTCCAGTCTGGAAAACAGTTCTGTAAAGAAAAACAGAATAAAGAAGGGGAAATAGGCTACTGTTTGTTTAATGTTTTTCACATTATAATTGCTGGAAACTTTTAAAATAAAAATAAAATACTAGCATTTTTCACCCAGTTTGTCAGGGCATGTTCATAGGTTCAAATTTGTTGTATTTAACAGAATTCACCATTTTCTTTTTTCATTTTCTTTCATATGGTTATAGCAGCACAATAAATCAGAAGTAATGTTACAGGATTATGAGAATTTCTAGCAACAATCCAATTCATCTAAAAGCCATTGGGCTTTTAGTTTGTTGTAGATACTTCTATTGTGACTAAATATATCAATTGTGAGGTACGTATAATTTGACTAGGTAGGAAGCATTAGTCTTTGTATTGTGCACATAAATAAGCATATAAAAGTACATGTATATCTACCATATTTAGGACGAATTGAATGTACATGCCCATCTACATCTAGAATCAGATTTTATGCCACTTACATAAAGACATGTTTAAGCAGTGATACCTCCTAACATGACGCACACACACACAAAAAAGCATGTTCATCGTTTAATAATAACAAAAAAGATGATAAACAAGATTTTTAGATTTTTAGCACAGATTAGTTTTAAATATCTTAAATGTTAGTTTTAAGAACACATTACCCTTCTTACAAAGAATCATTATTGAGCAGGAATCTAGTAATACCTAGACTTCTGGTAAGACTTCTGTCATTTCAGGACATTTCTGATATCAAACAAACTTTGATACCAAGGTTTGTACATAGTCAGCAGTCATTTGGTAGTGATAAGATTTGTCTGACTAGTTTCATACCACTTGAGTGTGTTAGTTGACATCTGGTTGAACATGAGCCAGCAGAGTGCCCAGGTGACCAAGAAGGCCAACAGCATCCTGGCTTACATCAGTTGGCAGGAGCAGGGAGGGGATCATCCCTCTGTACTCAGCTCTGGTGGGTTGAGGGTTGTGTTCCGTTCTGGGCCATTGTTCCACCCCATTCCTGGTTTGTTTCACCCAGTGGGAAGTCAGTGACTAGCTCATTTCACTGACACAAATCAGGTACACAAAAACAATGTATTAAATGCATTCTGAGCAGTTTGTTGTTCTTATGACCTATAATCACATGTATTCCTAGCAAAAAATGTATTAGCCTATGACTAATTAGTATTATAGGGGGCAAGGGGAGGTAATTTAGGCTAGGTAAGGGTAAATTGGGTTGGGTACGTTTATACAAATTCTGGGGAAGGTAAATTAGGGTAGGCAAGGTTATACAAACTGTCTTGTCCACATGTCCATCATGAGCTGGGGTTCTGAAGTGGGAGGGGAAGAAGGACCACATATGCTGGGGAGGTCTCAGGCTGACTGAGGGAAGCTCTGAATGCTGTCCTCCAGTATCCTGACTTTATGCCCTTTTTACATGTGGTTTGCCGTGATAAGCAATGGGGTTTGAACTATTACAAGGTATGCAAACTAAAATATTAGAGGTATGAAAAACACATGACTTTACAGAAAAGCAGAGAAACTTCCACTGGTTCCTTAAGACCTCATTTTCAATTCCCAAAACATGAAGGATTGTTTATAATTATCACACGGTTTTATGGTCTCTGTGGATGTGCCAAAGGCAGCACATTCTCTTTTCCCTGAGGACTTCCAGTCATAGCGCATACTCTTGATGTGAGTACTAGACCACATGTTGTTAGGCATAGATATGGTGATGTAAGTGAGAGAGACATAGATATGGCTTTATCTGGTCTGAATGGCTAGGGGGATTTTTCATTATCAACCAGAAGATGGCTTCTAGACTTACGCCCTATCCCATTCTCCAGACTTGCATGAACTTTCCCTTTCTTCAACAGACTATGCTTGGACTATTCTTCACAGTCCTTCACTACAAGAAAGATACTGAGGTGCTGGAATGTGTCCAGAGAAGGGGAAAGAAGCTGTGAAAGGTCTGGAACACAAGTCTTATGAGGAGCAGCTCAGTGAAATTGTATTGATTAGTCTGGAGATGAGGAAGCTCAGAGGAGACCTCATCACTCTATAAAAGTACCTAAAGAGATTGTAATGAGATGTGGATAGGCCTTTTCTCCCAGAGTTAATAGCCTTATGTTGCTCCACGAGATGTACGGATGGGATATTAGGATAAATTTTTTCTCAGAAATAGTGGAGAGGCATTGGAACAGGCTGCCCAGGAAGGTGGTGGAGTCACTGTCCCTAGAGGTGTTCAAGATGTAGATACAGCACTGAAAGATATGGTTTAGTGGGCAAGGTGGTGGAGAGCTGATGGTTGGAGTAGATGTGGTAAAGGTGAAGATAAACCCAGAGGTCTTTTCCAACCTTTAATATTCTATGATCTATCTCATAAGTAGGCACCACATTATCAAGTTTCCAGTTGTCTAGGCCCTCCCCAGTTGACCAGGACTGCTGATAAATGGTGCAAGGCAGCTTAGCAATCACATCAACCACATCTCTCAGTACACTTGGGTGTATCCCATCTGGTCCTATGGACTTGTGACAGTCCAGGTGGTGTGGTAGGTCACTGTTTCTTACTGAATTGTGGGGAGTTTATTCTGCTCCCTGTCCCTGTCTTCCAGTTCAGGGGGATGAGTACCCTGAGGAAAACTGGTCTGATTTATTAAAGACAGAAGTAAAATGGGCATTGAGAACCTCAGCCTTTTCTTCATTCTCAGTGGTAATGTTCCCCGCTGCAGTGTGAGTTATGTGAGTGCTGACAGCATATTACACATCTTACTAGCCACCAGTGCTCTACTCACCTCTGTCTTTGTGAGTCAGTTCTTCTGGTAAGTCCATATGCAATTACTCTGTAACTCTGTGTTGCTGAACTTTTTTGTACCAGCTGGTTACACCTACTCCTCATCTTACCAAGTCTCCAATATTTATGGCATCAAATTCGTGACATGTTTTTCTTTGTAGATTGGGTCAAACTGTTCTGATATCTTCTAGAAGAAATGTAGTATCATTGTTACAGTGTAGAATACATAACTATCTAGAGGGCTGAGTGCAAAGAAAGGCTGCGTCTACCAGTAGAGACACAATGTGATGGCCTCAACTACAGAGATCTTGCAAGCTCAGTAGACGAAGTAGCTTTTGTTACAAGTGTTCGAAAAAGGCATAGATGGCCTCTGAGAACCTGAGAGATCATACATGAAATAAGGGTCAGATATGGGGATCAGAATCTGGCTACACTTTTATGTAAGACCAGCACTTCTTCCTTAATCTTTGCAGTCAAAATACGTTTTTTTTATTTATGGTACAAGAAGAAGAGGATGAAACTGAGATAGAAGTAAGGATTCCAGAATAAACAAAACAGGAAGAAATCAATTTAAAAGGCTATGAGAAAAATGATGTCTTATCTCCATTTCCTTGTCCTTACTGCCATCAATAATAATAATAATAATAACAACAACAACAACAATAACAACAAAAACAGTAACTATTGTGATTTCATCAATGTATTCATGCCGATTTTCCTGGCAAACTCTTAGGTTGCTTTGTCTGCTCTGAGAGTAACACACTTTCAGTCTGGGACCAGTGATCTCTTTGAACTTGCTTTGAACACAAGAAAAATGGTAAAACAATTTTAATCTTGTCATCTTGGCAGTAGATCATGATGAGTACTGGAAAATGAAGAATGAACAGTGAAAATGAGAATCATGGGTTTTTTTTGACTGCAGCTCCTTGGTCCCAGAATTATTCATATTCTGAGGGTGATTCATCATCTTCTTCCTTGTTTAATTTTCTTATGTCCAATGGGAAAGAAAAAGAACACCTGTAAGAACCTCCTTCCTTGATTAAGTCTAACCTTTACCAGGATGGAATGAATGAGACAGTGTCTTCTTCGAAAGTCTGTGGGACATTGCGAGCACACCACATCCTCTAGCCAGGAATCTGCTTTCTGACTGGCTGCACACTGTTTTTGCTACTACTTTTCATATCTGCACAACAAAAAGTGTGAGAGTTTCACCGAGCTGCAAATTTCCTTGTTGGCAGGAACCAGTCAAATCTCATTTATTTTATGCCATTCATAAGTACTTAGCTCAGATTTTAAGGTAAACTGATTTTGTACTCTGTGCAAATAAATGAATGTAAAACAAAATGTTGAACATCTTTGGTGGTGAGCAGTGTGTTAAGTATAATGATGGAAGAGACAAAGGAATCCTACTATAGATTTCTTAAATTTACACATCTATAACAGAGCCAGACACCCTTCCAAGTCTTCTTGCCACATCACCACAAATAACTGCTTCCAAAGTACTCTTAATCTTAGCCTAACCTGAGTACCTGTGAACTAGATTACCCTCTGGAATCTCCTGTGTCTTATTGACAAAAAGTGAGTTCAGTGTTATTGTCTCAGGCTTAAACAGCCAATCTGTCCATGTCCATGTGAAGGAAGATGACCTCAGCTCACATTGCCTGAAGGTAGATGTATCTATGTTAAATTCCTTCTGCTTCCTGTCTGTGTTATGAAGTGAAGCTTTCTGCAATAAAAGATAAGCCTCAAGGTTTTGCCCTAAGTTCTTGCAGAAGATGTGCTTTGGGGTTTTATAAAAGCAAGGATAATTAACTTATTGCACATAACCTATACATCAGCTGAACAGTAGGATTTTTGCAAAGTAAAATGTTTTACATGCCCAGTGTTTTATACTGCCCACCATAATGGTTAATTTAATGATTAACACATATATTATCATATGTATCATATTTAGAAACTTGTAAGCTGTGTCCTACAATGTTGTAGAACATTAAATGATGTGACAAATCCAAGACAGCTGTTATTAGGAAGAGGCAGAGATAGAGCATCTGGGAATAAACCAAGTACAGTGGTTCTCTCAGACATTTTGGGGGGTATTGTTTAAGGGATTTTTACTTCAATAAACTTGTGAGTGACATACAGAATAAAAACTACAGAAGATTAACAGAAAACTTACATAAATTTACATTTTTAGTCTCGTGTTTATCTTCTTACATCACAAATCTAAATAGTTCTATTATGATAATACCCAACACTCTAAGCTTGGTCTTCCCAACTCTATGCCTTTCATGAAGCTCATCAAGATTGTTCTGTCTGTTGTTTCCACCACTGTGTCATGATGATGTTTCAGTGTGCAAAATTCCTCATTAGTAGAGGTATGGGAGAGAAATACAGATGCATTTGAAATACAGATTCACTTGTGTGATGTTTTAGATAAATTAAAACATTTTCACTACTGTGTCAATCTGAATTGAATGTTTATGTTTCTAAATTTTGTTTGCTCTGATGGGGTTAAAATTTACTTAAAGCAAAAATATCAACCTTGAAATACAGAACTACTGGTCTTCTACGACTCACCACTCAGTAGGAGCACAGCAGTACTCAGTACTGTCAGTACTGCTCAGACATGCACTACTCAGTGCATGTCACCATGGCTTTTCAGTGCAAAGTTTAGACTGACATACTGATCTTCTTAGTCACCTGTAAATCAGGATATTTTGGGCATACAACAAGAATTTGTATAAAATCATCATCTTTTCTTGAAACTTTGCATTTACACACTATCATTTGAACAATTGTCTTGATAAATGAGAATGATAACCAATGTATTTCTTCAAAAATTAAATTTTCTGCATAAGATATTCAAGTTCAATGAGAATATAAATTTTCTCTGTGGCTTATGTCCTTAAATACAGATGTAACTCCACACTGTTTGCTTTTATTTCATATTTCTGAAGTCGTCCATTTTCTCTACATGCAGTATTTTTTGTCATTGTGGTATAACTGTTAGATTTCAACAGGTACTTTACGCAGGCTGTAAAACTCATCTTGGTGACTCTCTTTTTGACCTTCCAAAACAACCTTGGAAATTGGTGCCCAGCCTTCTACTAACTCGCTACACACTCTAAACCTGTGTGGGTTCCTTTAGGTAAGTCATAGAATCATAGAATCTTTTGAGTTGGAAGGGACCATTAAAGACTGTCTAGTCCTACTCCCCTGCAATGAACAGGACACATACAGCCACATCAGATTGCTCAGAGCTCCATCCCACCTGATCTCCAGTACATCCATGAATAGTGTATTCACTGCCTTTCTAGGCAACCTGTTCCAGTCCCTCACCCCCCTTATTGTGAAAAAGTTCTTCCTCATGGCCAATCTAAATCTCTCCTATTTTAGTTGGAAATCATTTTCCCTTGTCCCATCAAAACAGACCCTGCTAAAGAATCTGTCCCCTTCTTTCTATAGTCCCTCTTTATATATTATAAGGCCACTATCTGGTCTCCCTGGAAGTCTAATTTTAAGTTCTCTGATCTTTGATGGATGTACAAATTTATTTAATCAGTTATCCTGCAATATAGGCATTGGAGTCATACGCTCTCCACCAGCCTTTGCTTGTATAAACACCAGATGGATTAAACAGCTGTATAAATCTTTAATCTCTGCAACAGCCTTTCCTTCATTCATTCTCTGACTTATGTAGTTAGTTCCACTTGTGTGTTCTTTCAGTTTGTGAATTAACCAATCTCTGTCAGACAGACTTTGCTTGTCTGTAGCTTAGGGAATTTTACATTATTTTTTCAACACAAAAATTTTATATTTAGCTTGTGTTTGAAGTAACATTGATGTTTTTAATATCTTTGTTCATTATCAGTATAATTTAAAGCACTCATCTTCGTGATACTTCGTAGTTTCATTCTCCCTCTCTGAAAGGTACATTGTCGTGAGAAAATCCTCCCCTCCAAAATGGTATTAAACTAATTGCTTTTTTTTTCATAACATTTTGGTTTGCAGTTACACTGTTCCTGTAATGTCACTATTACTGTAAAATAGAATAAAAATCCTTAGACAAAAGGCAGCAGCTGAACTGTCTCTTGTAGTGTACATTCTTTTAATGAGCTCATCTTGTTTATTTTATTCTTTTTCTTAGTTATAGTCTTTTATGAATGGGAAGCTTGGAACTTCCTTTTGTTCTATCTTAAAAAAAAAAATAAAAAAAAATTATAGAACTGTGGTTATGATTAAAGAAGCCAACTGTAAGACAGTGTATGTGTTGCTAAACCCTGAGGGGATTCCCCCAAGATCATATGATAATAGAACAGATGATAATATCAATTGTTTGCAAGCTTAGAAGTACTATACCCAATTAAATATTCTAGCATAAGAATTTCACTAAGACACATAATACATTAAGTGGGTATAGAGACTGCAGCATGGAAAATGTCATGCAAAGGAATTCTTAATGTTCTTAGTGGAAGCTTTATAGGAAGGGGATGTGAACACCTCCCATAATATCACTTAGAGAAAGTGTGGAAAAAAATCTCTTTTGAAGAACTATTTTAAGAAAAAAAACAAAAAAAACACCTCTCATATTCATTTGGTTGATCCTCTTCTCCCCAGAAAATAATTCATTGATTTGGCCAACATCTCAATGAAACTGAAATCACTTTGCTATCTAAGAAGGGAAGAGGCAAGTGATAAAGTGATTATGCTGAGCTAGGAAAGACTATTGAGGCACTATCATTCTCAAGGGTTTACCAGAAGCACTTTGCAGGCTGATTTTACAACTCTGTGCAGAAATACTGCTTGAAAGTTCAAAAAAATATTGCAGTTGATACCATACAGGCACAACTTAAAATGTCCTGAAGCTTTGCAATCATTAAATGAATGTGCATATGAAAAAGAATGGCAGTGGAAAAGTGAAGGCTTTCATAGCTTACACAAAGAACATGCCTCTGGCATGTATGAAAAAATTCTAAAACTCTATCATAGCTTTAGAGATGATAAGTTACCACAGAGATCCTAGATCTCTGATGCCCCTGAAATGTCATGGTGCTATTAAGTCCCAAGAGATGTTTGAAATCATTTCATTTTCAGATGTACGCTTCTTTACGTTTGCTCCTTATTTTCATGTGTGTCTGTCTGTAAGTGTATGTTTAAAATATGAGGAAGTGAATAAAAGTTGAGAATAGCCCTCCTTACATAGTCCTCTCTGTGTGTGAATAATATACCACCTAAATAAAATAAAGTGCAGGTGTAAGGACACGTGAGGTTTCTTACTTCTCTTTGGTATTTCAAGGATATGGTTTATAATATCTCTATCATTTCAGGAAGATGACAGAGTTCATACTCTCTTTCTAATAGCTTTTCAGCAGTGACTGCTTTTGTTGTTCTGCTTCCTATCCAGGCACACTGCGATTTTTATCAAGGAATCAGAGTGACTACAAGAGAAGGAGAAAAAACAACTCTTCCTTGTACAGCAGCACAAAATCATATATCTATATAGAAATACAATCTCACAGTAAAATGTGCTGTGTTTGATGTATTTCAAACATGTCCTGATTTCTTTCTAAGTGCATTAACTATGAAATGTGTACTATGCATTTTAGTATGGAGAAATAATTTGAGACTTTAAATATGTAACAGCAAGAAAATATTTGTTCCTCATTCCAAGGTGTGTATTATTGGTTAGCTAAGGAGTTCTGCTCATTTCAACTCTGTAGCTATGAAGACATCTCCCTTTGAACTTCCAGCTTGGTATCAATACTGATTATGCTTGTAGCATAGCAACAGCAATGTGTCCCTTGTTTATTTTCCCCTCCATCTTCATGCAAAGAAGTTCATCCAGTCAATATCAGTTACCCACATGTAGCCAGAAGAGATTAAAGCTCAACTCATTTCAGCAGCACTTTTTCAAACTATATATTTATAGTTTGAAGCTATATATTCAAACTATATATATTTGCTATAGCTACAAGATGAATTATCATTATTTTATGGCCACAAATTGCAGCAAGTGAGGAATGGTTTATTCTTTGTGGAAATAATTTTTAAGTGTCTGGCACAACCAAACACTTTCTTTTTCAATGGAGTTAGTTTAAAAGTTCCTTAAGAAGAAAGAATTTTTTAAGTGACTTACAAAATCAAATGTACAATTGATGGTAGAGATTAACATGTCTGATTCATTCTTGCTGTGGAACTGGGAAGAATCTGCAATCGTTCCCTTTACTTGATTTTTATGATAGAACAAGAGGAAATGGTTTCAAGCTAAAGTGGAGAGATTTAGGTTAGATATAAAATATATATATATTTCACAGTGAGTCTGGTGGGGCACAGGAACAAGTTGCCCAGGGTTGTTGTGGATGCCCCATCCTGGAAGACATTCAAGGCAAGGCTAGATGAGGCTCTAGGCAACCTGATCTAGCTGTGGTGTCCCCGTTCATTGCAGGAGAATTTGACTAGATGACTTTTTATGCTATCTTCCTACTCTAAGGATTTTTTGATTGTATGATCCATTATAATTTCACAGATGTAAGACAACCAGTGCCATATGGGAACACATTTTTCACATTAAGATTTGTCCAGAGTTTTCTTGATGCTTTACCTGCGCAGTTTGAACTGATTATTGATTTATTGTTCATGTAGAAAAAAGTGCAAAATAATATTCCATGTGATTTGTGAAATCCTTATTAAACAAGATGGAAGGTTGTACTCCTACTCAATACATTTGATTCACTTGAAAGGAAGTAATATTTTCGCTGTATATTTTCTATTCTTAAATTTGACAGCTTTTGACTTAATTATGAAGCAGTAAACGTTTAGTATATTTTTACTAAGCTCATCTTGTTTCTTTTGGGCAGTATGACTTATATAGAAACTTATTTAATTTAAGATTTTCACATCCTAGAAGACAGACAGACTTCATTTTAGAAAAACCAAGCCCTAAAAAGCTGATATTACATATGTTCATAGACCAGACATTTCAATCTGGTTTGGGTTACATTTTGTAGGAGTCCTTTATGTTCATTACTTTCTACAAGCCAGAAGCAGGTCTCCAACATCTGCAGTCTGTATATTTTTAATATATATTCATACTCACATGCATATTAAGTGTACACACATATCTGTAGTGCATGCAACTATAACTTATTTTGCAAAAAGTTTGTTGACTATGACTTCCTTGCTGTTATCAGTCTGAAATTTTCATCCTCATATTTTGTTATGTTTTGCTGAATGCATCTATTTGTGCAACATGTTGCTTATAGAGATCTCAGAGCAAGTCTTTGTGACACAGGCATTTCAGTATGCTGTGGCTGAAAGAATTGTTTCCATAGCCATTGAGCAGTAGAAGAAAATGACTTTTGTCAACAGGTTGAATAAAGTATTGCCACTGCAAAGTAATACATTGGAGATATACTTCATATTTTAGTTTCAAAAAAGTAATTTAGAAGACAGATCTTCTTGTATCTTCTTGCACATCTTATTTGGGAATACTATGAATCTTGTTTGTGAATCAGAGAGCACTGCAGTTCAGTAATGGGACAGAAACTATTTCATTTGCAATCAAATAGAAGGATGAAAAATCCATAACTATACAAAAAAAAGGGGGGGGAAATAAAATAGTTATGTTTCAGTGTTAGATCCATCTTGGAGTTCTCTCTGTAACAGATAAAACTTCATAACAAAGCACTATAGGAGTCCAGTGTAGCCCAGATGCAGACTGTTTGTTACCTGATTGTCTTCAAGTGCTTATTGACAGAAAGCTGTGTGTTTTTATATATTGTTACAACCTCATGGCTTCAGTGAACAGAACTAGTGAAGATCTGCCATCTTTAACTTGCTGTTTCAAAGGGTCTCATGGTCAACTGATGTAGGTAAGTTTATATCCACTTCACTCCACCAAAGGACATAACATGCTAGTTTTCTAGTTGCAGATGTAAAGAATTTAATGTCCACCTATGAAAAAGTATCTGCCTTGTACTACTATTAACTTCATGCAGTGCAGCACAAAGCACACCAATGTGATGTCTATTTGTGATACAGCCAAATGGAAGACACACAGATCACAGAAAACCCATCTGAAGATCAGCTTGACTAGACTTTGTATAATCTTATCCACACCACTTTTACTACAGTAACCATCCTTCTCCTGAGTCTTTATTTAGTACAATTCCGTGTGAAGCTGTCCAAGTTACAGTGAATCTACTTTAACTTCCACCTTGACTGTGAAGATTTTCCTGTGATGATAATAAAACTGGTAAAACTGAGAATAATTTTCTAAAGAAAAAAGGTTCTGAAACTTCTTCTAAAAGATTAGTATTCCTAGTTGTGGTGGTCAGATGCCTATTCAAGAATATCTCAGTGTAAGTAGCAGTTCCTCAAAGCTGCTGTGTCACTGCAGATAAATCCCTATGAAAATCAGGATTTCATGAGACGAAGGTAAAAATGTTATTTTGGATTGAAAGGCATTTTGTGATCTTCTGATATGTGTTCTGTAATAAGTAGGTAATTTCTTAGAAAAACTGATATTCTTTCAATATGGTAGTATTCCTGGAAACCGGAAGGGGGGAAGAAAAATGAAACAAAACAGAATGTGTTTCCAGGCATTCCTTTCTGCAAATCAAGAGTAGAGAGTGTTTCTCCTTGCCCCTGCTTTGTCTTGCCTTTTTGAATCTGTAAGAATCAAAACAGAAACCAGGGCTTATCATGGTGTCATGGATAGACTGTTCACATAGAAAGAAGCGAAATGAAGGTTGAAAGCAAAACAAGCAGGAAGGCCTAACAAAATCCTGGGGATGCAAAGTGAAAAGTCAAAGAGATTAAATAGAAATAAACTGCAAGTTCTGCTCACTCCAGCTAAATAAATAGCAGCAATATGTATGACAGGTGATAACAATCTGGATGAAACAAAGACTGACATTTTTTTCACACTTTGTTTTTTTCAAAATTCACTTCTCAGACAAAGCAGATAACACTCCAGCTGAGAAAACTGATTTGCTGAGGGTCTTGCTAGTATGGAGAGGGGATTTTATGGAGAGGAAATCTTGGCCTCTTATTTCCCCTTAAGAAACATTAAATTGCACACTAGGCTCAAGTGGGTGATAAAACAGTAGCTGATGAAGAGAAAGGATAAGAAAAAAAAATGATAAATTAATCCAGAAGGATTCTAGTATTTCTTATGTTTCTAATTGTGCAGATTTTCTGCTTTGTAATCAGCATATATACACTAAATAAGTTTTCTATGCAAGTGTAAAATCAATGCAGACCTGCACTTAAGCAGATGAGGTCTCCTCCACGCTTAGCTATTTGCAGAGGTAGAAGAAGTGTTAGGCTGTAAGGCCACAGACTGATCCCGCTGAGCTGCACAAGTCCTAAATGCTATTTACTGCAGTAAAAATAAAACCCTGTCACAAAATAACACTGAAGACATTTCTCTAATAAGAAGCAAGCAGCTCATACTCAGTAATACTGTTTTACAACTATTTAGGCACCCACTCAGCAAACCACCTGAGTATGTGCTTTAAATCCATTAATTGTTAATTAGATTAAACCTTCCTTGTAACACTGACAGCTTACCTTTGAGGGAAAGCTATTCAAATTCACCACAGTGTACAATTAATGAGATTTTTTTTTCTGTGGATTTGTGTTCCTGTCTTCTCTTGCTCTTGTTCTTTCACATTCAGAGTGAGGACTGCTACAGCAGGCATTCACAAGCCTTAGAGGTTGAGAGAGTACCTAGCCTACATCCTATAGGTACTGCATCAGTACAATTGCATTCCAGTTCTTTGTTCTGTGAAGTGCCTGGGCTGGACTGAAACTAATGGACTGAAGGAATGGCATTTTCAAAGTTGTTATGACAATCTGCTTCCTTCATTGAGATGCATAAGACCTAGATATTCAATTTTTTTCAAGGCCACTTGCGTAATTCTTAGAAAATATATTGGCTATGTAGTGGATGACTCAATTGTCCTGGAATAAAATACTGCTGTGACAAATTTTCTTGTACTTCTGAGTGTCACTGGATAAGTGATATTCATTCTTAAAACAGGCATTTCCTGCCAAATCCCCAGTTGAAATTATAAGCTATAGTTAATAAAAACAGTTCTAAGGAGTCTTAATTGCAATTCTCCATTTTCAAGTCACTCTTTCAAAAGGCTTTGAGTTTAAAGATCTGTTCACCCTACCCCAGAGCACTGATAGGCCAGACTAACAAGACAGTTCAAAAGTTGCTAGATCTTCTAAAAGCCATACATCTCTTTCAGAGACTGCATTATGTTCCTTTGTTTCCTTTATTCTCTGGGAGAAATGATCCCTCTTTTAGTGCTCTTTCATATACCACTCTGAACATATGCAAACCAGAATCTTAAAGCATGAACTTTTACAGTGAACAAAAAGGATCACGTGCCTTTCTTCAAGGCTATCTATTCAAATATAGCCTTGACTTGTGCTAGCCATAGCTTTTGTGTGGGCTTAGACTCATTTCTTGTCCTCTTCTCCTCCAAAGCAGACATACTGCAGTAATTTTGTAAGCACTGTTTCTTCTAAAGCCTGAAAACTAAATAATGGAAATGATTATTGTGCACCTCGTTTTAATTGATTTTCCCGATGATTTGGAAGAGCAGGAGAGATGCTACCAATGTGGTAATATTTACATATTACAGTATGCTTCAAACAGAAACAAGATGACATCAACACGTCTAATGTAAGAGGATGAAGGTTCAATGCATTGGCAGGCAGGCACAACCATAGACTGAAAAGTTTAAGAATACATTGTTGTGGTTTAAAGCCAAATGATACTTCAGAGCCTAATGAAATGGATACCAAAACATTTTAATCACAGACAAAAGCAAGTTCTACCAAAATGAATTACTTGTCTGCTCTGCGGAAGGGATGACTTGGCCGAGAAGACAGTCTAGGTTTGTAAAACTAGCATCTAGCCATGATTTGCAGTCATGATTCAGAGGTTGGAGGTCCTTGGGTCCTGTCCCTAAGCAAACCTGAGCATCATCAGTTATAGGATTCAGTGAAGAAAAAACAGATTCTTGGTTGCCTCATTAAAATTCACTTGGTCCTTAAAACATTTGTCTCGAAGGTTACACAACAAGCATTAGGTTGTTCACACTGGCATCACTCCTCTATTCTTGTAACTAAGCTAGTAAGTTACTCCTTTTTCATGTGGAGTAAACTAAAAGGAATATGTGAACAGTATTGCCAACTACATGCCACTTGTTAACTGTTGTGCAGCCCACCTCTTATGAGACATTTCTATAACTGTGCAAACAGATATTTTGCGTGTGTTGTCATTTGTGAGATTACATATAATCTGTGACATGCTATTACCACTAAACTGAATATCCATCAGTGTAGAATTATTCATTATAAATGTGATATTATCTTATCCTATCCAATTGCCCATTTATATGTGACGTGTTAATCATTCCCAGTGCTGTTGCATACTAGAATTGGGATCTGGACACCGTTTTGAGTCAACAGCACCGCTTGCTCTCTAGTGCTTTGTCCACAGGTGGTTGTGCATGTATTGTTGTATGACTGCTACACTGTGAACCCCCTACCACTAATTTTCCAGCAGTCTGCTGAGAAAACCATGGTGGTAGAAGTGTTTGTGGGTGGATAGCATACAGCACTACATATAGAGCAAAACAGTCCTGTAAGCACAACTAAACCAATTAGATATGTCATTATGTCCTTTTTTGACCCTGGTGGCCCTGATGGAGTACACAAATATTCCGATATTTGTATTTTCCAGTATTTTATCCAACCTCACACAGTGCTGGCTGCCATATTGGAGTCAACATCAATATCCAAAGCAGTCGTAGCAATTGGAGCATTAAGTGGTTATTTTTTTCCTAGTATTTCTAATGCTTCTTGGACTGCTATCTTCACCTTTCCATAATCAAACTCAAACACCAAATCACTTTAATTACGGATTTATTCAGTTGAATGAGTTACACGACGCACCTGTTCTGCAGGAGTGCCGACATGCAGCATCATGTCAAGTGCAGTCCTGGTGCAGTGCAGGTGGGTTTCCAGTCCTCTTCTCAAGCTACTCTTGGTACTCAAGCTATAGGACTGGATAGAAAATATCCTATTCTTGAATTTCTCACTGAAATTCATTAACTGCTCAGCAACTGTTACCATGGGTTGACATTTACACTCTGCTCCACATAAAGGTGCTCAGCATCTTCACCACACCCACCATGACTCACACATTTTCACCTTTCAAGGTGATTAACAAGTTGCTTAAGCTCAAGGTAGTCCTGTTCTTATCTCAATCTACTGTTTTGTCCTGTGGAGTTAACCAGCCTATATCCTAATGTTTTTCACCCAGGTTCAAGTTACTGAAAGCAAAGGGAGATTTTGTCAGCTGGAAGGCAGACAACTCCCGAGCAATCTATAAAGCAGAGAGAGGGTTTTGAGTCCAGCAGAGATAGACAATGAGTGGTACCACTGAATTTGGGCATTAGGACTCATATCAAGATTCTTTTTAATGGACAGTGGTGTAGAAAGAAGATCTGTTCCCCTCACTCCACATTGTGCAGGTCTACTAAAACCTCCCAGTTCCTTTATCCTTTCTGAGGTATCAGTTTAACTCTGGAAGCATAGAAGCCAGAAACTTCTAACTATAGAATAGAGCTACTTCAAAATCATTAGAGCACAGCTAAAGAAATCTTTTCAGTGAGTAACTAAACAAATTTTAGAAGATGAAAAACTGTGAAGAAAAAAAGTTTTCATAAATTTGAATGGAAAAAGCATTCTGTCTGGTGAGTTGTAGACATGTACTTAAATAACAGCTTGGGCCAGGTTTGGTTCTCATCTGAATTCTTTACTGCAGCTTATACTTCATTGCAAGGACAGAATCATGCAAGCTATTATTAGACAGCAGAAAACCAGAAAGCTTCACTCTTCAATAAAATGAGTGGTAATTTTAACTGAGTCCTCATGAATTTTCTTACCTGAACTCGTGGTATTGTAGGAAAAAGAAAGATTGAATACGTCATTGGATTCAGTTACCATAAAGTTTTCATATTGAATGTTTTGGGTTTTGGGAAATGTTCTGTGTTGTTCCTCAGTATAGTGGTGAATTCCTAGATTTGTCATATATTCACTATAACTTAACTTAAAATATGAAATTTTTCCCCTGTGTAAATTTGATCAATTTATCATTAACCAAAAGAAAATGTGTCCAATCTGCTATAGTAAACAATACGTTGTCACACAGTATTTAAACCTCCACGTGCCATTTTGTTATACAATATCTTAGCATAGTATCCTTCTGAATTAATCAGTTTTTCCATGTGCTGAACTACTGAAGGGAATACTCTTAAAAAGAGACTGACAATCTATTTAACCAGTAATTAATGTCTCTTCATTTTGGTTTCAGCGAGAGCACCAGTGGTGGCGGGTGACCATTCTAGAAATGTTTTCAAATCTAGTTTCAAAGATAGTTTTCAAATAAGCAAATAAACATTATTAAGGCCTGCTTGTTCCCAAAAGATGAATGTTGATCTCTGAGGTCTGATGACACTTCTGATCTTGGAGGAATTGCTGATGAAGAAGGTGGTGCTTCAGATCTCAACTGGTGCCTACACCGTTTGCCCAGAAAGCCAGTTGAGTCACACAGGTGAAGTCCCCGGGCGTCTTCCTCATTCATTTGTTTTCTCCCGTGTTACTCTAAGGAGAAAACATCTCTATGGCAAACATTATGGCAAGGATAGTGGGGACAAATTTAATTCCCTAAGCAGTTAATACCTTACTCATTATAAATATAACATGCTAAAGGACTGCCCATGCTCAGAGTGGCAGGACTGTCAGGCACTAATACATACTGGTTATTTGTAACAACTGAGGGCTCACAAACAACTCTCTGCAAAATGCCGAGAGTGCTGCAGAATCAATAAAAATGTGGTTCTTTTTTATTGTCATTGTGTTTCTTGTCCATGTTTGTAGTTTTCTCTTTTTTTTTTTTTTCCTGGAAGGCTCTATAACACTTCCTTTTTTGCTTTTTTAAACCATTAAACAACAAAGATATCTGTGATGGGTATGTAAGTCCTTACTAGCATTTTGTACTTATATGTCTCCATTTTTTCTTCCTATATTGTCTTTGGTACAGAGAATATTTTTCCCATAATTTTGCCAAGTTTCTATGGTCAATAAATGCACACTGCCTTCAGGGCAGTGTGAGAAAAATGTGTTTGTATGCCATTGACAAGAGAGGTCAATGTGGTGCTTCGAATATCACCAAAACTGCTTTTAGTGATCAGTTGGTTTTATGGATTTACAGGTGATTAGATAGGGAAAACCAGCCATGGTTTAATGTAGCTTAGATAAAAAGCTAGTAAACCTCTTATCTGAGTTGGAAATTAAGTACATTTCTCTCAAGAATAAACATTCTTTGAATCTATTTGAGCCAACTAATCTAAGGGAGTGTACTTTTTTTACAGTTTTTGCAGGGGACCTGCAAGTGAAATGTCTTATATTATTAGGCTGAAGAAGACTATAGAAATTTATATGCAGGATTCAAGGTCAAAACTAATAGAGGAAGCCTAAAACAGAGATGTAGCCGAATATGTGTTTCCACATAATACTACCACAAAACTGTCACACTGCCATTATGATGAAATAAAGATATTTTATTTCATCTGTATCCCCAAAGACCAGTCTCAGTCCTCCTGTTCTTACCCACATAGTAACTTGAAAATAATCTCTATGGGATTCAAAGAATTACATTTATCTAAAATGCCTTCATTAATTACTGTGTAAGCCTTCTTATAGGCAAAACAGTTCAAAATACTGGACAAACCACTTCTTCAATCATTGTAAGGAATACTAATTAAATCCCTTGCTGCTAATGAATTGTGTTTAATTGTGTTTCCAAGAATTTCTTTCAGGAGTCTACACCTGCAGGAGGCAAGTTAGATGCACTTAATTCTTCCCTGCTATTTATACCCAGGCTGTTAGGCTGATGTCTTACTTTCTTTACAGTCTCCAAGAGGGGAAATGATTTTTTAGTTGTCATGAGTCAAGATGGAATTACTCACCTGGAATTTTTAAGTGATTTTTAAATATTGTTTAATGTGTCTATGAAATAATTTAAGTTTTTATTACTGGCTTAGACACCTGATGAAGATATAAAGTTATAAAAATCAACCAAATGCATACAAATCCCTGTCAGAGTTTAAAACATCAAAGAGAATATTTCATTTACTGACTACTGCTTTGAGGGTAAGAACAGGAGAATCTGAAGAAGTTTCCACTCCCATTTCCTCTACTCATAAGTCAATGTAAGACTTGGATAAGATAGACAAAGGAGACCCAGTGATCCATACAGTACTAGTAACACTGGTCACTAGGGCCTTTTTTCAAGAGACTGAACATTTAGGAATGGAGTATTACAAACAATATTTTAAGCAAATAGAACTTGCTTAATTTTTCATTAATTCCACTGGCATCTTCATTACAGAAACACATTCTGTTCTGACTTAAATTGTTTTTCCTTCCTTTTGAACAGAGGCAAAGAGGCATACAAAATTATTCCTGCTAATTAACTTTTGTTTTTGTTTTTGTTTTCCCTGAGTAGACAATATCTGTCTTTCACTGAAAAAAGTAGCCTAGACTTAGACTTTGTCAGACACGTTAGATGCTGTATTTTCCGTTTCTGTTTCACAAAACTGCATTTATTTGTAAATTGTGCTTACTTTACCTGAATGGAAAGGGAAATAACACAGGGTACATAACACCAAACAATTTTCTATTCTCTTGAAGCTAATATTCCATGGTTCTGTGAAGTACTATGAAGGTTCCAATTTTACTTGAAAATTCAAAGATTCTTCCCATAGAATTCCTGTAGAAATGAATAGAAATTCTATATACTGATTTCTACCAGACCCAAACAGGAATGATCCAAAGATTTCTGACAACAAATAACAGTTCATTAATGTCAGTAGGCCTTGAAGCAATTTTTAATATGGTAAATGCCAGAATTATGTCTTTTTAAAAAATATTAAACATTTTAATAGTTACATTTTTAAATGTATTTGCAATTGGAATTGAATTAAATACAAATATTTGTTCAGACTTCTTAGACTTTACATGCTAATAAAAAAAAGCACTTCCTAGGAGAAAAGTATTATTCAAACTTCCATGTTTTCAGTGATATATATAGAGGAGTGCCGCGGATATCAGGGTCTGAATCGATTGCTCTTGGGCGGGGAAGCATGACAGGATGCAATATATGAGTGATCAGGCTTCAATTTATTACCCGGACAGTCTTATTCTTATAGTGTTTAAGACAGGGGCGTATAGAAAATATCACACAACCATTGGTAGAGAGCCTTGAGAAAAACAACTTTAAAACAACTCCCAACAATTAACAGCAGTGAGAAACACATTCTGGAGGATGTGACTTTTGATATCATCCTAATCCTAAGAAACCAGGCAGGAATGCGTCGGCAATGGATGCAAAAGGCAGCACTGGCAGGGTGTCCCCTGCTTCAATGAGCACTTTTCCTCTCCCACTCACCACAGACCATCTCCTGCCTTTACTTTTCTCGAGGTTCACACAATGTAGTTTCCTTTGAGCACCATATCAGAGCCCAAAGGGAACACCTGCTAGCTAAACAGAATAGACTATCAAGGACAGCTTACTCTAAAAAATACCTATAGTTACAGTTATCAGCAGTCCTGTGAGGCCCTCTTCGCTGAAGGCAGGCTGAACAGCATAATCACAGAAGTTTCCCATAGATGTCTTAGCAACTTGGGTTGCTCAGCTGAAGCAGTTCATGTCCACCTTGAGTTATTTGTCACTTGGCCCAGGGACATCGTGACCTCCTATCTACATCTAATACTTTTCCATGAGTATATCTGTGCTGCCATGCAAACTATGCTCATACATATCACTGTGACCTCCCTGCTCCTGTAGCCATTTCCCAACAGAGGAGGTTTCCAGAATATCAGATTTTTTTTTCAAATTTCAAGAGAGAAACATGATTGACCAATTATGCTATTTACAATGAACGTCAGGCAAAGATTTTTCTGAAATGAAGTCTTCATCTTAGTAACTGTGTTTATTGTTCATCAGGATATAAAATAACTTCTCAATATTCATGAAATAATTGTCTCAAGAGATGATGTAGACAGCGTGGGCAAGATTGATATCTGATCATAGGCAAGGCTTTGAGCATAGTGGCAATCTGGATTCATATTTCTTTGTAGGTGGAGAGCACAGTGACTTGAATTTTCCACAAGTGTAAATTGACAGTTTTAATCTAGCTCTATTTATTTTAAACCCTTAGATATATAACAAAAATAACTTTAGATGCAATTTAATAAAAAAGCTTATCTTCATGGCAAGCACTGAGTATGTAACTATCAAATTAAATATACATCTTTGATATGCAGCTAAAAATGGATATTTCATTTGCTAAAAAAATTGCACTCTAATCTTCTCACATATGTAAATTTTAACTCTAGAAAAGATAGCTGAAATAGAGAAAAACTAATGTGAGAAACAACTTGAGAGTGCAGATGTGACACTGCAATCCACATAAGTATTTTCTTTTAATTTAATTATATCCTACAATAGTGATTTCTTCTCTTCTGTATATGAATATCAAGATTTTATCTAAAGAGACTGAAAATATATGGTAATTGAGTACAAAAATAGAGTCTACAAATCTGTGGAGAGTAATGATAAAACTCATAAGTGACGAAGCTGAAATACACCAGTTGAAAGATGTCCTCATAGTAGACAGTCAGAATTCAGACGCCCATTATAATCTCAGCATCACAGAGGAAACAACAAGCATACTTCCACTATTTTACTCTGACAGTTTACAACATTGTGGAATATTCCAAAATGTATGTTATAGGATAAGTCATTCTCATTGAAAATTTTGGTCTAGTCTCACACTGGATGTTTTCACTGCTCACTATTTCCTATAGGATCTACCTATAAAGAGTTTCATTCATTCATTCCGAACTACTTGAACTTATTTCAAGCTGTCAGGTGCCACACTTAACAATAAAATTTAAGTACAGTAAAAACACCCTAAAATGTCAACATTAAAGGGAGTAGAGGAAACAGAGATGGGATTAATTAAACGAAAAACTCTTTACAGCAAAACATAATAAGAAAACCAAATGAAATGCAGATAATTATCAAGAGATTTCTAAGAACATTGGGATTTTTTAAAGAAAGTCTATAAGGTAAAAGACTGAGATATCTTTTCATTACCAGAGTAAATAGGAAAGCAATCAAACTATGAATGCTACATGCTGTGGAATTAATTACCCACTTCTACCACCTTGTGGAGACACAACATTAATTAATATGACAGGTCTATTTAGAAGAGAAGAGATATCAAGTGAGTGTAAAATGGGTTAGCACCTGACAAAGATGTTTTATGAGCTATTATAACTTTCTTGTGTGGAAGCAGATCTCCACAAATATAATGAAGGGCAAATATGGATAGATGTGGGGTTCTTTCACTGATCACTTGGAGTATAGCACTCAGCATGCATCTTATTTTCAATAATAACACATTTATATGTAAATATGAGGTTTTTCAAGAGACAGTGGACACCTAATTTTGTGACACTTAACAAAATGATGTGTCTGCAATCATTTTATCACATTCATTTGTACAGCCATCACTCACAGAGTTCTATATCCAGGTTTGTTAATGCAAGGACTTAAGATCTTACTAATCACAATAAGACAACAGTGTTCCCTTGATTCTGTATTCTGTTTGTTTGTACTGATAGATAAATCTCCATACTCTGGGTCTGATCTTGTCAAACAAACAGTAACATTATGTAAGTATGAAGGCTTCGGGTATACACAGCAGTTCTGTGAATATTTACTAACATCAATGTTGCAGTGCTGTTTGTTTTTATAATTGGACAAGACCTTGTCTTGTCTCAGTTTTGTCTGAAGTCCTCCTGAAAATCACTTTCAGTTTTAGTTTCACATGAAATTATGGCCACAAACTGAAGCATAGGAAGTTCCTCACAAATGTGTGTAAGAACTTTTTCACGGTGAGGGTGACGGAGCACTGGCACAGGCTACCCAGAGAGGTTGTGGAGTCTCCTTCTATGGAGATGTTCACGACCCACCTGGACATCTACCTGTGCGACTTGGTCTAGGCAGCCTGCTTTGGCAGGGGACAGGGCTAAATAATCTCTAGAGATCTCTTCCAACTACAATTCTGTGATTCTGTGATACTCTCAGACAACCCAATGCTGTGAACTAAAGCACAGTGAGACAGGACTGTCAGGAAATGTACTGCAAGGTATATGTTCTTAACCAGAACAAAAGTAAAACTGTTGTCTGTTTCCAGAGCAGCATTTTGAACCCCAGAGGGCTTTTCATATCCAAAGAACATTGCTGCTGTAGGATTTCAGAAGGACAGTTGGCACAAAGAAATTAGGCTACCCCAACATGTCACGTAATTTGAGGAATTTAAAGGAAGTTTGAACATATTATAAACATAAAACTTAGTCCCAGCTTCTAATTATCTCCAGAGTACAAATACAAACCTGTAGTATGAACTCATTTTAGTACCATTTCTTTCCTTTTGAGTTCAGTTACACAATTTTTTGTCTTTACATCTTCAAATGTTATTTTTCCATACTTTCTGTATGATTATACTACCACACTTTTGCCAAGTCTTTCATAAAGAATTTGCAAAATATATTCATATTCAGTATCTCCTGAGATCTTCCCACCTGTGGCAGATTTAATGAGATTGTATCTTCACATAGATGAAGCAATCTGTGATCTAAGCCCAGCATCATCTGTATTATGAAAATCTTTCACAATGACTGATTTTCATTTTTCAGACATACTGTACTCCAACTTTGTAACAGGTTTTGGCCAGGAGGTTAGCTAGTCAACATTTGACTAGAAGGAAATCTATTTGTGAACAAACATGTCTAGTTTCAGGTGTGCTGAGTTAGTTAATCCCCTGTTTCTTTACAAGGATGTTCTTGAAGAAGATGAAGGTTTGGTTTGTGAATATAAAGGTATACAGAGCTCTTGTTTGAAAGCTTTGCCTTGATGCTTTTTTTGTGTGTCACTAGATCTTCAGTGTAGGGGAAGAAACAGATTTTAGATATGATTTCTCTGGAGGATGACAAGTGAAAAGTTTAAGAAATTAATTTATTTATTTGGCATTTCCTTGTTCAGTTTTTCTCTTGCAAACAGTCAAGGACATGTTGGATGAAAAGAAAGCTGATATAATAATAATAAAAAACATTAGAGAAAACTATAAGACTATAAACTCTATAAACTCAACTTCATATCAGAGACAATGTGATAATGTCATAGATAAATCAGAAAAGTTGTACTAGTAGTTTAAAGATTTTTCAGTACCATTCCTTATTCCACTTCAGTCTCTCAGCTCAATCTCCTAGCTATTATTGTTTTATACAGTTTTACAATTTCTTACTGTTCTAAATTATTAATGCTAGAAATTAACAGAACTCCATTCATGTTCACTTAATTTCTCACACTCTACCTATGTGATCACTTACTGTGTTCTTTCTCCCCAAGTATTTTTCTCTCTTTCAGGGTTCCTTGTCCGTAGCAGATGACACCAGTATACTATAAACACACATCATACATTCTTCTGAACACAAATATAACTTTTTTTTCTTTTTTCTTTTTCTATTCTCAGTGAAGGGGTTGAGGCTCAGGTTACCCAGAGATGTGGTGGATGTCCCATCCCTGGAGACTTTCATGGTGAGGTTGGATCAGGCCCTGTCCAATATTATCTAGCTGTGTATGTCCCTCTTCATTGCAGGGGAATTGAACTAGGTGACCTTTAAAGGTCCTGTTCCAACTCCAAGGACTCTATAATTCTTCCATGAAGATTCTTACGATGTCATTTAACAAGAAATCTTGGAGTTCATGCATTGTATTTTTTTTTCCTTTATGTCTAGCTTCTACTTTTTCCAGAATTCATTCAAATAAAAATTAAAGGGAAAAAAAAAGTATACTACAGCAGTATTAGAAACCTACAATCGGAGACACTGAAAGAAAAATCATATGGACATCTTTTAAATTCTTCCCTTTGGGGTGGGAAAAGATGTCAATGTCTGTGTTCTTCCATCCCAGATGAGATACTGGAAAAATAAATATATTAAAGAAAACTAAACCCCCTAAGATTAAACATTTATTAGATATTTATTATGTTTTTATGACAGTACATATTGACATGAAACAAGATCTCTGTATCTCTTCATGTCAGAAGCTAATTTATTTCCTAAAACTAACATTCTACTTCACTTAGTAAGAATGCTTTTCTTGTGGATAGTAGCTGACAAGCGAGGCTAATTTTAAAATGTTCTAATGTGTATTTCAGAGAAGGTTTACTGGGAGCTGCCTGTAGAGGCAGTTGATAAGCTTTCAAATGATGTTTCATACTAAGATCACTTCAGGAACTTTCTTCATGATAATTACATGCAGAAATTAAAGACAAATGAACACAAATATTTGTCTCAATTTACTGATTTTACTACAACCATGTAATCTTCAATGTAGCATTTTTCTTAGCAATTAAAACAAAACAACAACAAGAATAAACTTGTAAATTGAATTTTTTTGGAAAAGAGTTTATAACCATAATCATATCAGGGCAATATTATTCTGCATTTCAACTACATCATTATATTGGTGTAATTGTCATTATAGAAATGATGAAAACTGAATATATGTTATTCTAGACTACCATTTCAATAAAATTCTATTTATCCTAATGATCTCATTAACAGTGTTCAATCAAAATAATTTGTCTCATTTTCCATCAGGTGTATGGTCTGCAGCAGTTACTCAGGAAAACACTGAAAATTTGTTTGAAGTAGTCTGTGGAATGCAGACAGGAATAATAGCATCAGCTTTCCTTGCTCGTGTCAAAGGATTACTCTGGCCTTTACAACCTGATCATAAAAATTTTTTTGCTATGCAAAAATTCTTCTTTGATTTGTTTTGCAGTTTCTATACAAATTCTATTGAGTTTTTATGTAAGATCTGAACATTTAAGCGGCTATACTTAAATTGATATTTTAATAATGAAGATTTCCTTTTCCTGTTTCCTCATGGGTCTTTCAACCATTAGCTTTCCATTCTGAATCATTTCTGGTACTACTTCTCAAACTGCATTTGTTAACCTACATCATAATGACTTTATTTTTCTTATGTCAAGTAGTTGGATACTTTAACTGTTGTGGTAAAGAGTCTCAGGTGTCTTTCATTATTCAGAGTCAACAAAACTACAAGCCAATGGTTAATTTGTAGCTACTTCATCAAAATCTATATGAAAATCAACTTTGATTTAAGAGAAATAGAATAGATATCACTCTTGCTTATAGAGAAGCCCACCCAATAACAACAAAACAATCATGATACACAAGAATCTCTAGCCTGTATCTATCTCTCCAAGATCTTTCTTTCCAAGGTTTTCAGCCCAAAACTCTATAATTCACCTGGAAAAAATGCCTCCACACTTAGTGTATGATTTTAGTCCAGTTCTCATGGAAAGATTTTTTTTAATGTTGATTAAAAGATCTTGTAATGGTAATAGACGCTAACTGAAGATGAAGTAATTTACCTGCTAAAAACAGGAATGTCAAGTATTTGATGAAGGAGAACAGAGAATGTAGACCTTCTGAAGGGTGTTACTTCAAGCCCTACAAAAGGACTTGACACTTTCAACCCAGTGAGTGAATGAAATTGACACATTCAACCCAATGTTCTCCAGTTAATTGGTAATATTTCTGATGCTCTGTAGTAGTTGAAGAGCCTTCACAAGGCCACAGAAACAAAAAAACAAACAAAAAAATGGGCATCACAAATTCCCTGAAGCTTCTGTGTATTTTTAATGTGACTAGTTCAACTGCAGAGTAAATAAAGGCTTAGGGAACATTTTAATGTAATGTTAGAATAACTTTCACATAAAAAGAAACAGGAAAATAATACCAATGTTGATAAGGTGGTTTCATGTTCAAGAATCTACAAGTCTGTTGCTCTCTATATTTAGACTTCTGAATTGTGACTAGTTGGTTTGACATAATTGATGACTACTTAACAGAATTCTGTAGAATATGGATGAGAGTTTGAGCATGGGGATTAAAATTAATTTATTTAAGCTTTGAAAGCTGAATTATTTTCTTTTATCTCTGAGTAGTCGTAGAGTTGCCTGACAGATTTCTTAGATTCTATCTTATGTGGTCGGGACCTTGGTGTAATCAGCATCTACAACCTATTTTAGTCTATATGTGCAGTGACACATAATGAAGCTGGGCATCATAAAACCAAGGTGAGACTTATTCCTGCATGGAGATCTGGCAATATTATAAAGGTAGATCAGACAATGTGTTCTTAACATCATAATTAGTTTTATTGGTTTGATCCCCATCTGTGTAAGTTTTGTTGATGCTCCCAACTTTGAAGATACAATTTTGTATGCCAACTATAGCAGGATAGTAAACTGGATAAAAGATACAGGAATCTGGGAGTTTCATCACCACCAGATCTCACAATACACAGAAACCAATACACAAATGTAGAGAAGATTGTACCAGAGGGAATGCTACAGAGCAAGCCAAAGCTTAGCTTAAATAAGACTGACATTTCAGTGGCAGCTGCAAGTACATATTTGCAGCATGAATTAAGTAAGTTTTCGTATGAAGCCATTCTTACTAAGAGAATTTTCCTCAGCTTCTCATAACATTGGCTTTTTCGGTAGCAAAGCTATTCTTAAGGGTCATTGCACTAGCTTCTGGGTATCTGACAGGCTTCACCATCACAATGAAAAGAAATAAACTCCGATCACACTAAGCATCAAGTGCTGACGTACAATGTGTCCTTGGAAAAATCAGTGTTCAAAGTAAAATTAACTGCTGTAACCTATCTCTTTTGTTGGAGTACTCTATAGTTCCAACACTGTAGTTTTTTGTAAAACTATCTGAAGGGGTTAAGGAACAGTTTCTGAAATAGGTTTTTTGACCCTATAGAACTGGGCTTAGTACTGCACAGGAGACTAAAATGATACGTTGCTATAAAATTTACATGTATTTCCATCTCTCTCTGAATGGAATAACTCACCAAGTGAAACTGTCCTTTGAACTTCAAGATTTTATGTATGAGTGTAGTAGAATTAAGTTCTTCAGCTGAACAGAACACTTTGTGACTCAAATTTCCTTGCACAAATTTTCATATATAAAATTAAGAGTCTTGTTTGCATGATTAGAGACACAGAGATGTTTACCACTATGTATTTCATTTAAGTATGCACAACTTATTAGCTGTGCTAGCAACAAATGTCTCATCAAGAACTATAGTTAAGGCAAAACTAATTTACTATGTTTTCGACTGTGTTTTTACATATTTCTGTTTTCTAACAAAATATTTTGGAAACATGCTGTGCAAATAAGATGGAAATAAGCAATAAATGTATCTTGTTTTTGTGAAGAAATATCTCCTATAACACATGCATCTTCTCAATTGTGAAAGCATTTGCTTAGTGAGAGATGTTAACATTTGCCAATTTCTGTAAGATTATAGACCACCCACAACATGCCAAATACCATCCTTTCATTCAATGGGCCATATTTTTCATTTACAACTGCAAAAATCTAGACAAATTCTTTTACAGAAATTTAATGTAGTGACAGTTCTACTTTGGCTTGCCGTGAAAAAGATTGTCAAACCTTTCAAGTATTTTTTCTAATCCCATTTCCAAAGTATTTCCAAATTATGTTGCCCCCAGTGAGGAAGGAGTATTAAACTGTAGTAAACTGTAAGTGTTCTGTATTAAGATATTAAGTACATTTATACCAAAAGACTGTGCAGAACAAACAAAGCTAGAATGACTTACCTCCAAGATCCTGTTACTGACTCATTTACTTCTTCATCATTATCCTGGATGATATGAATTGTGGCACTATAGTGATTTGTCTTTTTTTGTTGTTGCTCTTTTTTTTTTTTTTTTGTAAGGAAGGCAAGGATTTTTGACCACTAGCTCAGTTAATGTGCAATATCAAATGGATTTCCTTCCTAAAAATATTAAAATATTTGAATCTTACAGAGATGTATTAGAAAGATCTTAAACTACTGCATTGTGACCCTTCTCTACTCTCACTGTTACCTAATATGAACTAGATACTAAATTTTACTGCATAGTATAATACATATTATTTGAGAGAAATGCTAGGTCTTTAGTTTGGGGAAAATAAACTCTTCTGATGTTTCTTCCAGACCCAAAAGGACAAACTAGAACATATTCATATATGCTAGAGCATATACATATCCCAATACATTTTGGATCTCCTGGGAAATCATCCTTTAGGGCATAAAAACAGAGCAGAGCTGGCAGCTCTTTAAGGACAGCCTTCTGTGAGCATAAGAGCTCACCATATCCCAGCAGAAGAAATTGAGCAGGGGAGGCAGGTGACCAGAGTGTCTGAGCAAAGAGCTGCAGCTTAAACTGAGGGAAAAGAGGGGGATGTACAGGAAGTGGAAGCAGGGTTGTGTAGCCTGGAAAGAATATAGGGATCTTGTCTGCCTGTGCAGAGATAAGATCAGGAAAGCCAAGGGACAGACAGAGCTGAACTTGGCAAGGGATGTGAAAAATAACAAGAAGGGGTTCTACAGGTAGATAGACAGGACAAGTCAGACCAAGGAGAGTGTTCCCTCTCTGGTTTATGAGGAAGGAGAATTGGCTTCCTCAGATATGGAAAAAGCTGAGGTGCTCAGTAAGAGCTTTGCCTTGGTCTTCACTGGTTGCCAGGCTCCCCATGCCTGCTAGGACCCTGATCGTCTAGAGATGGCTGATGTGGTTGCTGAGGCACTCTCCATCACTTTTGAAAAATCATGGCTGACAGGTGAAATCCCTGGTGACTGGAAAAAGGGAAATGTTACTCCCATTTTTAAGAAAGGGAGAAAAGATGACCTGGGGAGCTACAGGCTGGTGAGACTCACGTCTGTGCCTGTGAAGATCATGAAGCAGGTCCTCCTAGTTGACATGTTAAGAAACATATGAAATGAAAAGTGATCTGAGACAGCCAGCGTGGCTTCACCAATGGCAGATCTTGTCTGACCAATGTGGTGGCCTTCTATGATGAAATAAGAGCATCGCTGTAAAGGGGAAGGGTGACAGATATAATCTACCTGGATTTCTGCAAAGCCATTGACATGGTCTCTCAACACATCCTTATGTCTAAATTGGTGAGGTACGGATTTGAAAGATGGACTGTTTGATGGATTAGGAACTGGCTGGCTGATTGCAGCCAAAGGGTTGTGATCAATGGTTCTATTTCTGGGTGGAGGCCAGTCATGTGTGGTGTCTCTCAAGGTTCAGTGTAGGGACCAGTGCTCTTCAACGTCTTCATCGATGACAGACAATGGAATTGAGTGCACCATCAGCAAGTTTGCAGATGACACTGAGTTGAGCAGTGCAGTCGATACACTGGAGGGAAGGAAAGCCATCCAGAGGGACCTGGACAGGCTGAAGAAGTGGGCCCATGTGAACCTAATGAGATTCAACAAAGCCAAGTGCAAGGCTTTGCGTTTGGGCCAGGTAAATCCCATGTATTTATACAGACTGGGGGAAGAAGTCGTGGAGAGCATCTCTTTGGAAAAAGGATTTGGTCATTCTAGTGGACAAGAAACTGGACATGAGTGTGTGCTTGCAACCTGGAGGGGCAACTATATTCTGTGCTGCATTAAGAAAGGGTTGACCAGCAGGGAGAGGGAGGTGACTGTCCCTCTCAGCTCTTGTGAGGCCCCATCTGGAGTACTGTGTCCAGGCCTGGGGCCTGCATCACAAGAAAGACACAGAGCTCTTGGAATGGGTCCAAAGGATGACCACAAAAATGAACAGAGGGCTGGAGCACCTCTTCTTAGAAGACTGGTTGAGGGAACTGGGCTTGTTTAGCTTGGAGAAGCTCTGGGGAGACCTCATTGTGGCCTTCCAATACTTAAAGGGAACTATGAACAGGAGGGGGAATGACTGATTACATGGGTTGATAGTGAGAAGACAAGGGGGAATGGTGTTAAACTACGAGGAGATTTAGAGTAGATGTAAGGAGGAAATTTTTCACTCAGAGGGTGGTGATGCACTGGAACAAGTTGCCCAGAGATGTTGTGGATGCCCCATCCCTGGCAGCATTCAAGGCAAGGCTGGATGTGGCTCTGGGCAGCCTGGTCTAGTGACTGGTGACTCTGCCCACAGCAGTGGGGTTGAAACTAGAGGATCTTTGAGGTCCTTTTCAATCCAGGCCATTCTATTATATGATTCCGTTATTTCATAAACTGCACATAAGACTACTGATTGAAGATAGTGGGATTATTTTAGCCTGTTTCTATATTGTTGACCTTTTGGAGGAAGAACTAGGAGAAGTAAAATGAAAAGAACTCTTTCCAAATACAATGGTATATTCATGCTTTCCTGGACTGAGGTATAAAATTTCCAGATCCATGCTTTTGAGAGATTTAGACAGAGTAAAATAATTAAATATGAGGTGGTTAAGACAGAAAGGGACTCCATAATAAAAACTACTCTTTAAATAATCACAAAAAGAATTAATCATCAATAGATATCTTTGGCTGATACATTTTGATATTACTTTCATCTTCTGTTTTGCCCTGTGGGATATAATTTTCATTGCAATACCTATTTAAATACATGAGTTTGATCTGCCATTTCAGAATTACAGAATTGTAGGGGTTGGAAGAGACCTTTAGAAATCATCTAGTCCAACCCCCTTGCCAAAGAAGGTTCCCTTTATTTTAAAATACATTCAAATTAGTAACATTTTTCTCCATTAATTCTGCTGGTGTTAAGTAGATGACTGAAACTTTCATTCTAAAATTCTCACCAATCAATCATCAAGAGCTGGGCTATGGAACAATGGATCCAATGGTTTTTATAGTGTGACTGCAAAGTGGGCTCAGGCCAGAATTCAGTCTCAAGATTAATATACTTCTTAAGCACAACCTTAGTAATTTCTATATTCCAGTGTCAAAGGAAATAAAACCAAGATTGTAATCATGGTAGATCTACAACTAATATTTAGGCCTGCTAACATACTTGCAAAAAATTGAATAATTTTTTAAGTCCAAAAGACGTTCTTGAGGTCTGAAATAGGATCTGCTCCTATCAAAGCTAAATAATTTCTGAAAACAGATTGTCATAAATGCATCTATGTTACTTAGACTATCTTGAATAGAATGACTTTCAAAACCTGTAGAGTCATCAGTGCCAGTCCAAGTGTGAAAGGGTAAGTGCAACTATAATCAGGAAACAGCTAAAGCAAGCATGTTGCCTTCTCCCGGGAGTTTTGCTTTAAGGAAAGATTGGGTCTCAAAAGAATATCAAAAAGAACTGTTAAGGACAATCCAAAGGCTGAGAGTTTGTGAAGGTAAGAAAAATGTGGATAAATCAGAAATAAAAAGACCTTTTTCACAGGGATAGCCCTCTAGCCCAGGGTTGTGTCTCAAAACTATTTACATTATGTGGGAGAAGCTACTGTTTATCCTACATAACAAGAGTGTGCTCTGAAGGTTGTCTCATAAGTAATTCAATAACAGCACTAAATAAAAGAGTGAGTTTAAGCAAAGGCTAGGACTCAGTGTCTACCTCAACTGCATTTGCAAGTAAAATTTGTATGAAATAATAGGCCAACTCCTTTCTGTTTCTAGTCACCTGTAGTTATTTGTAAATGTTTTGATAATGGCAAAAAAGTTATCACCAAATAGAAAGTAGAATTTTTATTTACAAGAAAGTCAGTGGTTCAGAATAGTTAGAATGGACTGGATCTCTTCATATCCTGATTGCAAGAGGCATCTTTGCCACTTCCTAGGTTTCCTATGATCCTGTAGGTGCTCAGCCTTTTGTAACTGCCCAAGATAGTTTGTAAGGACTGGGGCAATATACAGACTACACCATGATCTGTTCATTATACAAGAAACAATGGCATGAGACAGACTGACATGACCAAATTCCTCATTTTGAGAGAGAACTGATGATAACAGGCTCTGAGGAAAATTTAAATTTTTTCTTGCCCATCTCTTAGGTTCTGACCATAGACTTAAGGCTCTGGTATAGACCTGTGGCAGCTATAACAGGGCTCTATTGAAGGCAGTAATGTTGGGGTTGCTTATATCTTCTGGAGATGCAGATTTTAGGGGATGCCAGACCACGGGTGCCATAAGCATTCCCCTGTTGCCAAGGAAGCGAAAGAGAAGATCAGCTTGATGGAGAACTCCAGGTGTTTATTGTCACTGTGATTTCCCAGGAAAGCTCAGAGGAGTTGAAATGTCAAGTCAACCCTTATTTCATGTTCTACTTCTTTCTGAATTCTTAGCGTTCTTAAAAATGTGTTCTTGCAACAGGAGGGAAGGTCAGTGCTACAGTTTGAACAATTCAGGCATTTGCCATTTAAGGGAAGAGAATGCAGATAAGAACAGGAAGGAAACAGAGACATAGTCTGACTACCACAAGGACAGGACAGAAACACTGAAAGAATAATATTAGCTTTGGACAGCAATTGCCACCCATTCAAATATGAGTTAAAATAAAATAAATAAATTTTTAAAAAAGCGGAGAAGACTGGCATGGTAGTGGGAAATTGGAGGATGAATTAGATGAAATTTGAGACAGAATCAGAAAACGAAAAACCTGACAAAATTATATCATTATCCCTTCGTTCAGACATAAAGAGTTTGGTGAAAGAGGATGTTTTAACGTTTATATGTGCACATTTGTTTTTAAATAAAGAAGTGTAGCAGAGACTCTATAAAATCGATTCCTGATCTGGGCTACCACAAATTACCACTTTTTTATCGTGGCTTTACGATTTTTTTCTACATGTTTCCTAATAGCAGACACATTTCTCCTGTGAGTGTGAACTGCTTTTAGTTCAATTGCAGCCATTATTACTTCACATCTATGAGTTTTGAACTAAATTTGTCCTTCAGTATTAGTAGCTTTCCTTCCTTTCTAATTTATTTCCTTCCTCCTGCACTCATCTGTGTATACCTGTGTACTGAACAGGGCTACATCTTTTTGGTATCTATGTCTTTCTGGTCTTTTCTCTTAAGATTGACCTTATTCACCCAGAGAATCTCCTCCTATTCCCATTTGAATTCACCTTTTCTGAACACAAATGGCCTTCAGATCAAGAGCTTTGTTAGATCCCTGTTACTGAATTGAATGTTGCTTTGGTATTACTCCTCTGTGATCAGTTCAAGGTGAGAGGAAAAACTATTTATTGAACTCAGGCTGTAACAATTACTGCTTTGATCTTGCTTCAATGCTTTAACAAGGTAGTTTTAGCCCAAATGCACTGTTGTAGTCTTCCTGTGCTCAAGAAGTACCCATAAGAAGCTTACTTATGGTAAGCTATGGGCAAAAAAAGAGGCAATGTAGTCAGACAAACAACAAATGCCTTAACTGTTAAGAACGTTCTCATATGGTTTATAATCTGTCATTTCTGAGTGTACTGTTTAGCTTGTAAGCAGTTTAGTGGAAACTCAGCATGTAGCACAAGACCAGCTTACATTTTGAGATATTTTATCATGAGTCATCTGCTGAGAAGTTGACAATGAACAACAGCATTTCATTATCATTTCCACGGTTCCAGTCTCTTGTAGGTTAAAAATAATGTTCTTTTCTCAAAAGGAGAAAACAAACAAACAACGAATATCATTTGCTAGTGAATGATACGTGAGCCAGGGGTTAAATTCAAACACTACGACTAGTAGTGGACTAATGGGATGTGAATGATCCTCATTGGAACAAGTGACTCAGAGTAGACTCCTGGTTTACTTGACACTAAAACTAGTGACATTTCTTAACAGCTTTTCCTTTGTTCCACAAGAGCGAAAAAAATGTCAGGAAATCAGCTGTTCAAAAGTACATTTTGAAAAGAATTTCTAGTCTTGATTCTAACTTAAAAACAATGTAAATGGATTAAAGTCTATTGAGATATGTGTTCTTAAATAGATTAGCTCAAATAAATAAATAAATAAGAAAAAAAAACTTATAAGAGATATGAGCAAATCTAGGAAAGGAAGAGAAAATGTCATTTCATGAAATTAAGCTGCTGAAGCCTGTGTGCTTCACCACACAGCTGGTGAAGTTGGTGCAGAGGGGACAAAATGTCAGTTTTGCTTCATAGTTTCTTTTCATTTATCTTAGCATTTTTCTGAATGTTTTTGTATCTTTATAATGCATTAGTCCTGATTTGCAGATACATGAGAAGAAACAAGGCCCCCCAGATGTATTCTTAACTTTTTGAAGCTATGTTTGTAAAATGTTTTGGAAAATAGGACTGAAAGCAAAATGGAAGAAAGAGTTAGGGAGATGTATGGTGACTTCTCTTGTTCTCTGTTGCTGTTATTTTGGGATCAGAAATGTATGTAAGGTAATGCATCATATTATAAATGATTCTGTCACGCTCCAATATAAAGGAGGGAGACGAAGTTCTTAGATTATGTGTATACCCAGCGTGAGATTAAGAAGCAATGGTTTAAATGTTGGTCCGACCAGTTTATTACCAATATTGACCAGGGAGATGGTGAAGGGGAAGGTGGACACTGTTACCAATAAGGGTGATGGGGAAGGGAAGGTGAGCGACAGGAAAGATAGAAAGAAGCAAGAGTCTGTACAACGCAGGGAAAGTCACCAGCCAGCATCGTAGGGGCAGTCCAGTTTANTTACTATTATAAATAGTTTCATTTCTCTTGATTGTAATCATGAGATAAATCAAAAGCGAATATTATGCCTTTACTTCGCTATTTTTGGTGACTTCACAGTAACCAGAGAATACGGAGTAGCATAATTAAATGAAAACTATTCTATTTCATTGTATAGATTTCCCTGAATCTTTTATAGTTTTACCTATTAACAAGGGAAGAATTTTTGTCACTTGGAGTTCTGTCCTTACGGCATTGCTAATATTGCATTGCTGATAGACTATCTTCATAGGGAAGCTAGTCAGCGGAACTCTACTGGGAAAAGTATACCATGTAGCTATGGTAATGTCAGTCCCTGTGCAGGCACTCTCTGCAGGAATACAAGTGTCTTTTTTTTGCATAGTTTGCCACTTGACCAAATTATACAGAAATTTTGCTGTCTTTCCTGTTGCAATGAAGTGATACCATTGGAGTACTGCAGCCAATTTCTTTAAAAATGAGACCAAAATATCTATAATTGTTTGTTGGTGCATTTATTCTGGGAAACTCGGATTCTGGTATCATTTACCCTAATCTACAACACAAAAGTTAGCATGATTGTATTGCGGCTACTCTAGCTACATCATGCCAACAACACTCCTGTTATTTCTTTTTCTGTATGTCATTTTTGCTGTGTGTCTAAATATAGATGCTTAGAATGACAAACTATGCCAAAATGAACTAGCATTGTAATGGATAATAATGATAGCACAATATTATTCGTAATTTGATGAAATGATTTGCTCCAAAACTTGTTGTTAAGCAATGAAGCAAGGTAAAAGATGCAAGAATACACATTCACCCAGGAAATCCTCAAAAAAAATGTTAAAGTGGGGGAAACTCTATGAAGGTACTATAGAAGCTGATGAAAGCAAAGACTGAATGCCTGGAAGAAAAGGAAGAGGGCTGCTGATAGCAGAGTTTGAGAATGCTTGAAAGAGGAAATAGAGGTGCATAATATGAGTAGTATGAGAAATAATAAGTGATTTAGTGAGCAAAGAGGGAGGCAGGATAGATTTGGACCAAAGGAGTGTGCTCTAAAAGAGAGCTGAAGTGAGAGCTATGCTACAAAAAGCAATGCAATATATGAAATGTCTTTATGCAAAAAGAAACGAATCTGAATTTGAATGCATAAAACTGGAAACATTTTAAGAATTCAACTACTAGAACAAATATAAAAAACACCACCAACAACAAAAAAGGAAGTTCTGGGAACTATTGTAAAAAGTGAGTTAGGAAGAAAAGGATTAAAATTGTGACAGAAGATGCAATAGCAGAAGAAAAGAATCATGTGAATAATGCTCTTTCCTGGAAGAAAGTAAGTGACTAACTCCAGAAAACGGATGAAGCTAAACTTGCTTCTTCATTAAAATTGATAGAATTGTGATATTTCTTCCCAGAACTGAAGAGACAAAAGGAAAAACAAGTTGTCTCTCACTGACAGATTCTGATTGTCCTGCAGTTTAGCTGCCATGTAAATTAGCTAAAACTTGGGCAGTCACAGTAACACTCTATGAGTCTGCTAATTATTTGTACTGTTCATGGCAAGTGTGCTCCATTGGGTGCAATTATGATTGTTTATTGAATAATTGCTGTCCTTGTCAAATATTTGCTTGAATATTTGCCTGTACTGTATAATATTTTTACTGAGTAATTGCCTGCTGTGGATAATATCTTCTCTCAGTAATTGCATACTCTGGATAATGTTTTCACTGATTCATTTCCCATTCAATGCAACGTTTTAGCAGATGATTTTCTCTTCTGAGTCATGTTATTGTAAGTTAGTTGCTGAATTACATATAAAGTTACAGTTAGATAAGATCTGAGTGCACAGCACTTCAATAATTTCTCTTCAAAGCCTGTGGTGGAGGTAGTTATTTCCCTTTTAACCAAAGTAGAATGGGATGGTAGCTGAAATTCGATATTAGGCTGAAGAGTAAGTGTCAACGGTTTACAGGCTGGTTCAGCCCAGGTCTGTGATTAATGGGGCAGGGGACCCACAGACCCATGCCCTGGGAAAGGGGAGGGGGGAAAGGGAAAAGGGAAAAGGGAGATGGGCCTAAAAACAAAACAGCAGCAACGATCTGAGGAGGAAAGCTGATTTACTAAATAAGATATCAGAATGCAAAATAAAGCAATATAATACAATATAATTGGAATTGAAACTAATAAATCAAATAAAATGAGCAAGAGAGAGTGTCCGATAAACTGAAGGCCTTTACTCTAAACACTGAAGGTGAGACGGCAGTGAGCACTCGCTACTGGATCAATCCCCAGAGGAAAGAGAGTGTCTCATGACACACAGTTTTTTTCTTTCCCTTTGAGCAGAAAAACGTAAAAATACAAAGCATTGCAAAATCCCCTGGGGTATGTAGTTCTTCTTCTCTTCTGAGACAGGTATACCCATAACTATCGATGATCCATGGAGCTGGAGCATTAACTCTTTAATTCACAGTGCACTACCTGATGTTATGATGTGGAATACCAATACCAAAAATCATAAAACCATGACAGAAAGTTAGTGTACTAATTTCACTATACTAATACTGATTCAGGTATACTGGACTGCCTGATGTTTTCTCACATTGTTTCTGCATGAGAGCAATTTTATAAAATGAATAGTTAATATTTTACAGTGGAAAAAAAAATAGTGTTAAACATATCCCCAGGTAAAAATTCTGGACTTTCCATTGCAAGCAACATTAATTTTCATTTTTCTTTATTTATTGTCCAGCTCCACTTCTTGCAGCATTAAGAGAATGTACTGGAAAGTGGACAGATGTTTAGGAGATGGCTAACCTGAAAAGCAAATTTCCTCTTTGCTTGAGGTCACCATGAACTCTGTCTTGCTTCTGACCAGGTTGGCAGCCAGTCTGGAGTTAGACAAGAACAGAAGTTATCATCCAAAGATTCCACCATTCCAGGGTGATGCGTGCACATGAGAAACTTCAGTTTTCTTCCCATATTTGTGAATTAATTCTGTTCTTCCACCCCAAATTTTCAGTAGGTCACAAAAATCTGATTCAACTTCCATAAAATATTTCACTGTCACTAGTTCTTTTTATAGAGTTGAAAAGTACTCCATTCCTGTATGTACCTGCTATAGGTAAATTGAGCTCCAGGACTTTCACGGTTGAAGATTAATTTCATAATATTTTATTCTGAATTTCTCTTTTGAATACCTTTATAGATGAAGGCTACTTGTTTCCTTGCATCCTGTCAGGGATTATATTGTTCAGTTTAGTTTTCTTATGTCTCAGAGCTATACAATAAAAAAAAAAAAAAAAAAAAGAAACACATGAAGAAATAAATCTAAATGTCATTTTGAGAAACTCTCTAATAATTATTTTCTTCTTTAGTTTCCAAATCTAACACTCCTATTATGGAGATTCTGTAACAAACATCTGCACAAGAGACTATTTGCATTAGATTGCAGAATTTAGAGATGATAAGGATTGAAGGTATCTAAGATGTACAGTTCTACTTTCATTGTTATTTTGATTTATAAATCACTTCCATAAATCACTTCTATATCCCATATGAAGAGAAAATATGGGTGATTTTTTGATGACAAACAAGCTGTATTATTGTTAGAAATTCTGCATCCTTCTATTTTATTCATATATTATAACATAAATTCAATATGTTCATTATTTTTGAATGACATTAATAAGTTGTGAAAGTAGGTCTAACAAGACCAGCTGTGAGACTTTTGAAGCAGAAAGATCTAAAACAGAATATGCTCTAAGTATTACAATATTTCCCACGTAGTTGTATGAGAACACCTGGGGCTGGATTCGATAAAAAATGACATTAGGCTTCTGTACATTGTACACCTGTGCCAAGATGCACAAAAAACCTTCCAATATATACATTATGAGCTTGATTATAATTTTAGTTTTGGACTGTTTCTCTTGTACTAACAGTAAAGAAACAAAAAAATGTAGTTTTATTTAGTATTTCATCTGTACTGACTCTTCTGGATAACTCACTGGAAGGCTTACATTCAGATATTTCAGATGAATATTATTTTCTGTTATTTGACTTTCTGAAGAAACAGTGATATCCTGTGAATATTACCTTTGTAAAGCATGACTTAAACTGAACTTTTAAAAAACATATCACTTAAAATTGTGACAGAATTTTCCTGTTTTCATAAACTTTACCAGAGAATCTGATATAGCAGAGATTTAAAATGCATGGAAACAAGTTAATTTTAGATTACAGCTCTATTGTAAGGTTTTCTGTATGCATTAAACTACTGGTTTAAGACACTGTCCTGTGTCAGCCAATCACTGAAAACAGAAAAAGAAAAGCTAATTCAGAATGAACTATTTATTGACAAAAAAAGTAATAGCTGTGTTAACCAATTTGTGTATGGTTTGGTCAGACAAGATAATTGTGCTTGAAAGGTTCATCAACAGTAAAATTAAGAGAGTTCGTGTTCTTGTAGATATGTAAGGGAAGTAGCATAATATTATTTGTACTGCAGTGGGCTCAATAGAATAGTGAAAAATTATTAATAATGTTCCACCAGCAAGGTTTGATCATGTCCTCTACAGAGGAATAATATTAGAAGAAAATTTTGCACTGTTGAAATGTAAAGATATGAATAGTAAATATCAGAATGTTCCTTCAAATCTGTTAGAGGTCTCCATTCCACTTCCAAACCTGTCAACTCTCATGAAGAAATGGCATTAAATGAAGATTTTGCGATGTTGACAGGCAAGAAGAAAAGTAGAAAACACCAGAAAACTTCTTTGCATCTGCTGAATGTTCCTACCCCTTTATCCTACCCCAGGTGAATACAGCATACTGGAGTTTTTCAGTGTACAGTTTATGTTTTGTTTTTGTTTTTTCTCCCAGAAGCAGACTGTTTTGTTTAGGTCACAAAACAGACCCCTTTGTGGATAGCTGCCACCTCAGAAAAATCAAGGAAAATTTCTAAATTTAGTTTAAAATATGTTTGTTTATTTCTTTTTCTTTTTTCAGAAAAATAAAACAAAACAAAAACATAAACAATGTCCCTCTAATCTTATGTTTAGGATATATGTCCAGAACAATACATTAAGATTACCAAAGATAAGGCATTACCTCTAACTGGGACACAAAGATTTTACCTCTAGTTCATGAATTCTTTGACATGCAAAATGCTGAAGACTAGGAAAGAAAACCCAGGTGAAAAACCTGCATACATTGCTCAGCATTTGTGTTCCTTCTTAGGTATTCATATCACCAGTGATGGACAAAGGAAAGCAGTCTAAATGAATTTTGGCTTGGCATAACCATTCTGTCTAAACCTTGTAAGACTAGAAAATGTCCTTGGCCAGTTCTTACCATAGGAATTGATTTCCCAAAGTTTTCATTTCTCAGAGCAATTAATTTGTGTCTGTAAAAGACCTGCATCTCCAGAATAACTCTAGATATATATGAAACAACTATTCTGTTTGTAGGTCTCTTTCTCTGTTTTGTTGCCTGCGTATCCTCTTTGATTCCTAGGACATCTTTTGTACAAGAGAGTTTAATTTAAAATAATCTAGAGAGCACTGAAAATATTTTCCTTTCTTGTTTAATGATAGATTCAACATTTAGTTAGCAATATGACTTTTCCAAAAGCACTGGTATCAAAGACTCTTTACAAGTCTTTGGAGTCGAAGGACTAGAGCTGGAGTCTAAACACAAACTTTTCTTCCTCTCTGTAGAGCCCTTTCTCTTTTGCTGGAAGTGTAGGCATGGTGCAATCAGCTTTTCTCATATATTATTTCAACATGCTTTTGGTTGTAGTAAGAATTTAGATGCAAGCAAACAAAATAATAAGTGCTGGGAATGAACTTTGGAAGTTTACTTGGGTTTTTGAATCTGCTGGCTCCACTAGCTCCTTAGGGAAAAATCCAGTTTGAGATCCATCATATGTCCTGTGAGGTAAGTAATTCAAGTTGCTTGGTAAACACAGGTTCATGGTCACACAGTATTAACTGAAGTGTTCAGTGTACTTATTTAAAGTCATTCTGTAGTCTAACCTCTAGGACAGATAAAGAAATAGCAAGAGTGCAAGGAGATCACATAGCTGTGAAACTGACAAGTCTGGTATCACTACTAGTCGGACAGCCACTAGTTCATACCAAAGCTGTGTGCAATTTTGCACAGTGCTGCGCTAAGGAAATATTTTTGTGTCTTTGGCCACTATTTCTCTGATACCATGATATCAGCACTTACATTCTTTTGAAATACGTTTCTAAAATTATCTGGTCCTTGCATGTTTCTTTCTAACAAAATAAATGATGACAATTGCAAAAATCAAAGGCTGACTTTTGGCATCATCTGCTAGAACAATTTTCTGCAGCAAAAAAGTTCCCTGCTTTTTCGTTTGGAGATTCAAGGTCAGTTTCTCAACTGACTTAGAGGCCTACTGTGCAACTCTAATAGTACAAGGAGAACACAGATGTAGTGAATCCAGCTGGCACAAGGTTTTTCTGTCTAAGGAAATCTCTTGTTGGCTGACAACCAGGCTACATAGAGCCGAAAGTGGTTTTGAACAGAGGACTCACTAAGGATTTCAATATATCATAGCATTTCCTTTCCAATTAGTAACAGAAGATAGTTTGAAATTGCCTGGTAAAAGGAAGAGTGCCCTGGATCTAAGGCAACCCATCACAATTGCTGCAGAACTGGGCCAGATGTTTGCACAGATTTGTTTAGATCAGCATCAAAATTGCATTATTTATTTTAAGTTTGGTAAATATAAAAATTCTAAGAGTGAGTTACATACTAATCAGGCCAACTACATCAAACCTGGAGCTTCTACTTCCTTCAGTGGAAATGAAGTGGGAAGTGAAAGTAGAATCGTGGTCTTTGAAGAAAACTTTACTCAGAGTTATTGGGAATCTCCCTGTCAATCCTTATCTGAAATGTTCACTGTCCATTCACATCATCTTATTAAACGATCTTTTTAATCTTAAGCCTTTTCAAGAGGCATTATATTTGTTTCAGTAGATACCTTTATTCATCAGCTTGGACTTACACATAGCATATATTAGTTCTACATCCTCCTCTTCCGCCTGTCCACCAGAGTTATGTCTATACTTCAGAAGAACCCAGATTCGGCAGCAGATGATTGAACATTATTGCCAAGGAGCAAAAGCACAACCATGCCAGCACTCTGATAACTGATCATTGAACCCAGGCCACTTCCTTTGATTAAATTTACCTATGTTCCAGTAAGTCTCCATGACAGCAACCCATTTTCCTGAGTGTTCACATAAACCTTAGCAAGATGAACTTCCAGTCACGACAGGAACATCTGTACATTACAATTAGTAATACATAATGCGAGCCATTTGAAAAAAACAAAAAGATTAAATGAAGGTGGAAAAAATATAAATGTCTCAGTCCACATATGTACTCCATTTTCTAGTTAGAACCGCAACGGATATTAGTTTCTCCCACAAAAATTTGGTCTCAATCAAATTAAAATTTCCTGTACAGCTCTTTATTGCTCATCAGTAAGGATTTTAATTTTAAAATCATGCTCTTACTGATATTTATGTTGATTGTTGAAGATAAAACATATTGTAAATGGCTATCAATGCTTTATTATAAGTGACAATAATGATGTTTCCTTGTCAAACAGAAAAAAAAGACCTGCATCTAAATGTGCAAGAGTTTGTGGCTCCTAAGGACATATTTAAATCTGAGCAGACTTGAACAACTGGAATAGTTATCAAACTGACAACACAACCATCTTTCTTAGAGATTAAAGTGGCATATTGATGATGATTACTTTAATCTAATTTTAAGTACCTCGTAAAATGCTTGAGAGGTTTGAAGCAATCTTGAGTTCAGAAGTTTTCTTCTAATTACAAGCCCTGTATACAATCTGCAAAAGATGATCTACTTCAATTTCACTTTGCCTCAAGAAAGATAGCATAGGTGCTATCCTTGAAGAAGATGCATTCAGTCTGACCTAGATTCAGAAGGAGAATAACATTCATTTTCCGCAAAGGCTGAATATGAAAAAGGATAATATTCTCCAGTTTTTCAAGATCTGAACATCTCTTCCGAGAGCTGTGGTGTCTGTCCTACTTCTAAACACATCTTGGATTCCCTGAGTTTAGCAAAAAGCTTAGTGGGTAGAATTCACAAGCCAGAGTGATTGATCCAAATCATACGACAATTTCTAACTACTTTCCTCAGACTGAGCAACTGCTAACCAATTTGGTTCCAATATTGGAAAAGACCTACAAGATCATCCTGTCCAACCATTCACTTATCTCCAATAGTTCTCACTAAACCATGTACCTGCTTTCCCCATGTTGTGTAATTTCAGTAAGTTGCCCATGATAAAAAGGAATTCATGCACGTGGGCCAACTTTCCTTGATGGGCACAAACTCCTTGATCAGACATGGTCTGTTCAAAGATGTAACCTGGACGATCCTATATCTTACCACCTACTCCCCTAAGTCTGCCATGTAGTGATTTGAAAGTTCCCATTTGGATGCAGTGGGGTATGTGATAAGGCATCTGATGTTATTCCCTATGTAAGGAAGAAGCACTGCCTTGGGATGGCATAGCTGTTAAATACCCTTAAATCTGAGTTCCTTGTACCAACTCAGATTTCCAGTGCTCATTACAAAAGCACTATCCAGTCTGTGCCATCGATCTACAAATCACTACTGCTACATCTTTTTTTTCTCCCAGTCAGTGCGGTGGGCTTTTTCATGACATTGTTGTGTTGTTTTATTTTGTTGAAGTGGGATGTGGAGTACATATCTCATCACTACATTTTAATTTTCTAATACTCAGATTGTGTCCCATCTCCATTCAGAGAATTTTTGGAAACTGCATATACTGCAGAGTGTTATAAATAAATGATAATAGGAGTGTGGTTCTAATAAAAATATTAAACCTGGACATGCTAGACCTTACCTCTTATTCTCAACTTAATCACTTTCTTTTTTGCTCAGCTATTAAACTTAATCCCTTTAAAATTAAATCTTACCTTCAAATATATGAGAAACACGAGGATATTTTTTCTGCTTGCTTTCAACGGTTACACTGTGTATAATTTACTTGTGCTTTCTCTAAAGCAGCTTTTTTTAGCCAGACAGGAGAAATACAGACAGCAGGTCAGATGAACAGGGTCCAGATCTGGATAGCATAGCTTCCAAGTCCACTTGATTTATGGTGAAAATCTAGCTTGTAATTTTCATCAGATTTTTAGACTGCTTGGTGTTAAGATGAGCTCTGGTTATATCACAGCACGGACACCAAGATTCAGCTGGTTTCAGTATTGCAGGTGCATTGATCTTGACTTTATTCATATTGATGACAATTGACCTTCTAAAAGACTTCCAAATTTAATTAAGAATGAAGAGAAACAATGAGAATTATTACAACCATTGGAAATAGCATTCAGTGTCTTACTACTAGACAACAGTAGCTGAAGATGTTTGGTATCTGAATTAGCATAATTACTCCATGGATATTAACCCTGAAAATTTCAGAACTTCAACTTGAAAAATGGAATAGGAACATTTCTTAATGAAACTGAAATCCATAGGGTATGATGAAGAAGTCAAGGGTTTCTTTTTTATGTCTCCTAATGGAAAAATTAGTGAGCAATTGAAAGAACACTTTCAGTCTACAAGGAGGGTTTATTAAGCTATCTGATATCCTAACCATGATTAATTTATGTCTGAAGCAGTTACACGTTCAAATTTATATTCAGTACCTAGCTGAAATGGAGCCTAAGTCAAAGGAAGTTTTCCATCTGTTTCATTGGTAATGACACTGAAACAACAGATAAGAGTAAATAATAATAATAATAATAATAGCAAAGAAAGGAACTAAATGTATACAGATTAAATAAAATCATTAAACTACAGAAAAATTCAGAATGAATGGAAACCTTGGGAGGTCTTTAATCTGAGCTTCTGCTCCAAGCAGGCTGTGCTGAGACCAGACCAGGTCCAGTCTAGTCTTAAACAGATCCAAGGATAGAATCTGTATAGCCTCATTAGTCTGTGTGATCCAGGGCCTGGCTGTCTTCAAAGTAAAAAGTTTTCCTTTCATCCACTTGTTTATCCAGGTGGTCTCATCTTTCAGCTTATGACTGCTCTCTCACCCTCCCACCAATTGTGCATGCCTGCAACATGCATATAGTATTACAGATATTTCATAGCTGTTCTGATACTGTCATGATTTTCTGGCTTTTCATCAGTATTCCACATCATAACACGATGCAGTATAATGGGAGTTAAAGTGTAAATGCTGCAGTTCTGTGGAGTGTCGGTATTTCCTGTTTCTTCATCTCAGAAGTGAAGAATTAACTACAACTCTCAGAAGACTTCATTTTCCCATTTCCGTTTTCTGTTTGGAGGGAAAGATAAAACTGACAGTCACAAGACTTCCCTCTTTGCACCCTTGTCATGGCCAAAATATGACAGATACCTACCAAAAATTCATTTTGTCAGCTTTTCAGAGAATGTCTTTAAAATTCAGTGAGTTGAATGTCAGACCTCAGCTGCACAAGTGATGGCAAATTCATCCTTAAATAATGAGTTAAAGTTAATAAAGAGATTACAAACATAACCTCAAGTGGGAAGCAAGGAGGCAAGAGGAAAGAAGACAGTTGAGAGCAGATGAAAACAGGAGCACAAGATTAACTTGTCAGGTCTTATCAAAGGCCTTTAACATGTTTCTTACAGTGGTCATAAATGAATGTGTAGGGAAGAGGGACAGCCTAGGTTCCAACAGTTTATAGCTAGATCAGAGTTTAATACTGAGATATCATTTTTGCATCAAATAACTCCTTAATGGGCTTCCTTTTTTCCTGTTGCTTGTTGAATCCTTGCCAAATTCTGACATCTGCAATATGTTGTAGTAAGGAATCCCAGAGCCTAATTACATGAAGTCACAGGCATCTTCCTATGGTTATTTTGAACATTTCTTCTCGCCTTCTTCATTAAAAACTCAGAGAAGTGTATCAACTTGTTATATATTCACTCAGTCTTCTCTCATCTAGATTGAAGAGTCCCATTCCATTTAAATGTTCCCTGTAGCTGTGATCAACATTTTTTTCATTATCCTTGGTCAAAACAAAGTTGCTTTAGAGTGGAGGTAAAAGGCAGAGACAAGGTCTTGATGAAGGCCTGGGAGTGCAAATATTTGGAAATACGTGAGAAATGTCAAATGTGAAGAAAAGAATAGGAAGAAATCAGGGAAGGTTGAACTGTTCCCTTATTTCACTAAAATACTCTTCTGTAGAGATATTGCTGCAACTCTTACTTCAATTACAGTGAATTTCTACATTTATCTTAGAATACTACTTGGATCAAGAAACCGCTATATTAGGATAAAAACAAAGCAGAAAGGTAAAAAGACTAAAAAGAATATAAAAATAAAATCAATCAAACAAACAAAAACAAAAAAGATTGCACAGAAGTTGACGAATGTTCCAGAAGTGTTATGATTTGGAATTTTATATATATATATGTATATATTTGTCTCTATCTTGGTTCATTTTTTTCCCAGATGACCTTCTATCTTCATGATAGATATCGATCATTGCAGTTAGTTGGAATGCTTTGATCCCTCTAGAGCAGTGCATGCAATTCACATAATGTCAAATCTCTGGACTGATTTCACTGTTCCTTTAATGAAAACTTGTTGTTGTTGTTGCTATTATAATTTATTATTATTATTATTATCATTATTATTAGCTGGAACTCCAGGTTATGTATTTAAACTTTGAATAAACTGACTTATTTTTGCACCTTGCTGTATTGGAATAAATCAAGTTTCACAGAATCATAGAATCACTCAGGTTGGAAAAGACCTTAAAGAACATCGAGTTCAGCAACAACCTAACCTAACCTAACCTGAGTTTGCTGAACTTTCTTTGATTGATGGCTTGAGTAAAACTTCTTTGTGTTTTAAGTTCTTTGTAATACATGCTATCCTGTCACTCTAAACAAAAACAACAATAACAAAAACAACGAAGGATGTTACTCTTTTTCTAAAACGAATAAGGCCAAAAGTAGTACATAATTCTGGATATTCTTTAACTTCATTCAGTTTTCTAAAGAAAAATGTGATTAAACTTCTATTAGAATCCTGACAGAAAAGTTGCAATATCATGGGCAGTTTCTGAATAGCTTAGAAAAACTGAGATATAAATTGTATTATATTTATTTAGCATTTGGAATTGTTGTTCATCTAGGACCCACTTAAAGAGTATTAACACCTGCTAAGAAGTTTTCTTAATATGAGTAGTTCCTTTGGTTTCACTAACATCCTACAAAGTTACCTGTTAACTCCCTTGAAGGTCTCCTTTGTAGCAACACTTCATTAATAATATTTTTAAGTAGCAATATCTCATTAAATAGATATTATGAAAGACAAAAAAAATCATTTCATACATTTCTCATAGAAGCAATCATGTTTCTATAGAACAAGTAAGCCTTGTCATGAATTAATCACATAGTTCATATGGATTTCCCTCCCTGGTGGTATCTGGGCCATTGTGAGTTACTCTTGTTATTCAATAATAAACCATTGTTTGTTTGGTGATTGTAGATTAAAGTCTGACGTCTCATTCCAGACCTCCTCAAACCATCCCAACAGATAAAATATTTTTCCAACAAATATTTAGCTGAGATCTCTATCAGTAAAAATGCTGTAGAAATATGTTCTCTGCTTAAAGACCAAGTACTTGACAGTTCAAAACTCAGACATTAGCCTCTATTTTACAAATATATATATTTACACAAGGATGACAAATTGTCATATCTGTCATGCTGAAAAGTCATACTGCAGGTATGAAAATACTAACTGGCATAGACTTAATTTTCTTCCCAGGATTTGGATTTGTGGCCAAAATCATTTTATAACACACCAGTGTTTTAGCTATCGCTGAGTCAGTGCTTATGGAGATCAAGGTCCTTTCTGCTCCTCGCAATCTCTGATCAGCATGGGGCTGGGAGAGCACAAGGAGCTAGGAGGGAACTCAGGAAGGATGATCCGGACTTATCAAAGGGATCCCATACCATATATGGCATTGTGCTCAGCCATAAAAGCTTTAAAAGAAATTTAGAAAAACCTCTCTGTCACTAGTTCATCATCAGTTCATTAGTCTGGTGTACTAGATTGCCTTCTCATAAGATTCATCTCAATGAACTAATCCAATCGCACCTTAAAAATTAATCAGTTTTTTATTTCCGCTATCCAGAATAGAGAGGCAGCAGAGAGTGTAGTTATGAAGGTGACAAGAGGGAAAAGGCAGCTCAGATTCCCTTCCTGTATTCAAAAATCAGATGGAAACCAATATCCAAGATATTTCAAGTCATAGGAAAGTTCAATGATGCCTCATTAAAGTGAGATAGGAACTGAAGCAGGATAAGGAAGAACAGCTTTTTCCCAACAAATCACCACCTGTAGAGTTATTCTGTAATCTTTGCCATATTTAATTGCTTGCCTGAGTGGGGCAATTTGAATGGAAATAGAGACACAATGTCTGTAAAACTGGGGAGAAGTTGGGAGGAAGAAGGTTTCTAAGGCACAGAGAGTAGGAACACTTAATTAGTAGCAGGGAAGAAGTGCCCTAAGAAGATGAGAAGGGCAGCAGTTATTTGAAATGCTAGGGATTTTGTCTCTAACATTTCATCTTTCAAATCTAGGATGTTTATTGACATATTAGATGGTACCCATAGCCTCTGAATCATTCAGTATATACTGGGAGAGGGAGTGAGAGGAAACATCAGGGGATAAGCAAAAATGTCATTTTTAATATTATTTGCACAACGTTGTTTTGCTGCCATTTTATATCTTTTAGCAAATATAAAAATTAGTTCTTGCAAGGTATGCTAATAGATCTATTGAGTATGTGATGAATGACTCACTGATTTATGTTTTTACTGTCTCCACTTAGAAGATAGGATGGCATTGCACTGGGAAGCCAAGAGCAATGAGGATTTCAGCCTCAGCAGGAAAAACTTGGATTTGTTGTGCTACACTCTCTAAATCCCCTTAAACCCCTAAGAGAAAGCACATTTGTTTTTCCAATCTGTATATTTTACTTCTTCCTCTGACGAATATGCAGAAAGCTGCCTAGGTGAATGCATAACTCTACAATATAATCACTCACAATACGTCTCTTTAAAATTATTTAAACTCCCTCTAGCAATAGCAATTTTCCTCTCATTCTAAAAGCGTAATCCGCCTTCTCAGCTGGACATCTGACAATTAATAATGCTGTCACAGACCTAAGCTGATAAGAGAAAGAAGAGAATAATTTGGTGTCTTACATGTATCTTCAGGACCTAAATAAAAGCTTTTTCTTTTTAAATCATTTTTCAAATAGGCTGAGAAATAAGCAGTGTCAGTGTAAGTTAAATGAAGAACTCGGAAAATCAGACCACTAATTTCAGTACTTAACTATAGATTTGGATGTCAATGAAATGTTTACAAGAACATTTTAAGTGCCTTTAGCTTTATCAATCTACCCTTGACTTTAACCTCCTGTTTATGCAAAAGTTCTTTTTTCAGCTTTTCAGCACTTCTCAATACCCAGTTGGCCAGACAGAAGTGGTGTAACTATTGGGCACTCAGTTTTCCTTAGCAGAAGGCCAAAGGTATCTCAAATTGTGTTACAGAAGGACATTCTTGTAAGAGTCACTTGTATTGAGTGAAAAAATACTTTTTTACTTTTGGCCATACTAACTGTGTTGCAGCCCTGTCATGGCATTGGGTGATACCTGAAGGGATGATTCTTGAAGAGGTTGTGAAGTTTGGCAGAGGAGTCAGGATGAAGATGCAGAGTCACAACACATATTCCACAAGGAAAGTTGGAATTTCCGAAGCACAAATTCAGATGCTTTCCAAACAGAATTTTCTATGCAAAACAAGTTTACTGCACTAAGATTGGTCATTAAAAGTCATTCATATTTTTTCCAAAGAGATCTTCCCAAACTTCTTGATTACAACCACTTAAAAATTCCTGCATATATCATTCTCTTAGCTGTACATCAATTTGGGAAAAGGATAATCTGAAATTTTATGAGTTTCTTAACTCGTAAATCACCACTGAGAGAAACAAGGAGAGAATTATAAAACAAAGTTATCCTTTTGTTGTTATTGTGCATGTTCAGAGAAACTGGAGAATGAAAAGAGAAAGAGGAGAGGAGGAAGGAAGGCTTGGATTAAAGTGTTTGTTCAAGGATTTATTAATATAGCTGAATTTTTTAAATTATGCAAACATATAAAATACATTCCCAAACTTACAAATCATACTCCAAAATTAATGCTAAATGTCTAGATGTCTCTTTTAAAAGTTTGTGAAAATTAGAATGGTATCATTTCATCATTTTTAGACTAGTGTTATGATAAACCAAAGCTAAGTCAAAGCAAACCATGTGTGACCTCCATTAGAGCTAAATTGGAATCAAATTTATTTTTGAACTATTTTTGTTGGATCCTTGAATCTTGATGGGAGGTAGCTAAATCCCTCAACCTTAACTGAAGCCCAATTAACTAAGATAAATTGTCAAATAGCACTGGAGAAGGGATCAGTGTTATTTAATCTTCAGAGTTAAGGCTAGTGGAAAAAATGTATATTCAACCGGGTATCATCAACTATGAAATCCACCATTTCTGTAGCCAAAGTATTTCAGGTGAATTCCTTCATGATGGAAAGCTCTGAAAATCATGTCACAGAGCATGTAATGCTTCAGTGCTGTATTTTCATGATAAATCCATGATGTTATGAGCAAAACACAACATATACTGTCAAAGGTTTTTTTAGATAAAAACAATTACTATGACCAAAAACTACCATGTTAGCTTCTTACTCTGTTTATCTATTCATCTACTAGGGTGAGTAGCCTGTTTAATAGGATTACCTACATTATGGGAACTCTTACAGCAGTTTCCCATATTTTCACTTGCAGCCTTCCCATCAGCAAAGTCAAAATTCTAGGTGTACATCTGGAAAAAAATATACGTGACTCTTGAATTTAATCCCTGGAAATCAGGTTTTCTCCTCATCTTCAAATTACTGGTCGTATAGTGACTCTCATTATATTAAGTATTCAGACTTTTTGTGCGTAAAATTCTTTTCAGTAATGTATAAAAGAAAACACTATGGGTGTTTTGCCCTTTTTAAATTTGACAAAAATGATCACAATTTCAATTATTCTGCTATGTATGTGAAATAATCTGGTCCCACTTTCATGTACACAAGTTGTTTTGTTAAGTCTCTCATAGATATTTACTTCAGAGGATGTGGCTGTATTTATTCAGAATAGCCCAGGTTAAAGAAAAGGATGATAAAGAACTATTGCATGAAGCAGAGAGTAACCCTGGGATACTTTTTACTATGACAGTCTTCTCCTATACTTGCTTTACTGACTGCATATGAGATTTGTGGAGCACAAGAAAAATTTGAATATGTATGCTGTAAAATAATTCTATTCCTGTAGTGAGAATATTGGTTTTGCATAGAGAAGGTGAATTATCCGACTGATGTACTGGCATTAATATTGACTGGGACATAACCTAACAGTCAAGAAATTCTGATCAACCAAAAAAAAAGACAAAGAATGCAAATCACCTTATGTTAATTGCCTTAGTTTAAGTAGGATTTTTGTATTTTTGTTTTTTGTTTTTCACCTGAAAAGGTTCTTTCTCCTTGTTTAACTAACTAACAAGTAAGTCACTCATTTCACCTAAACACCTATGTTTTCTGATTGTTATTACCAGAAAAAAGAAGATGCTCATCCTCAATTTTTCTGTCATCATCTACTTCAAAATGAAGTAATTGCCCTTTCTCTTTAGGAAACACTGATGAAGGTTAGATGACTGGCTTAACATGCACATATCTTTTAGTTAAATGTTGGTGAGATAAATCTTGTCTTTGATATAAAAACACCAAAGCCCAAAATACAGTACTGTAATTGAGAGTAGAGTAAATTGGAGATGATTAAGCATTTTTGAATATGAGACTATGACCCAGGTGCATAGTTTTCCAACAAGTATATATTTAGCACCTGTTTGGAGAATTTAATCCATCATATGATATAATTATAATGGTCAAACAGAGCAATAAATCTGAGCTAAATAGAAAAATATTTTTACAGGAATTTCACCAATAAAATTTGAACATTGCGTTTCCTGAAGAAACATAAAGCACAAATTATAAAATGGGAAAAAGTAAAATCGTCTTTAGAGAGAAGGATTTGACAAATCTTAAGATGATAAAGTCAAGGTGAAGCAAGTGGACAACCAAGTGGAGCAAAAAAAGAAGACTGTGGGTTTAAAGGGAAATACTTAGCAATTCAGCTCAACAGAATATATCTATTTATATGGCCAGATTTAGGAGTAGGCTTGTATGGAGAACAGAAGGGTTAACAGAACTACGCAGTACATCATTTGAATGATGTAGGGAAGGGCAAGCAGCAAAAAAGTCCTCATGACAAAGAAAATGCCATATGTATCACCGAACAAATGTAGCATAATAGAGTGAAGTACTACAGAGGTCATTATCCTTTTTTGGATAATTCTAAAACTCAGTGTTTATCAGCTTACTTACTTTCTTATTAATAAAGAAAGACACATCTTAAGCTGATATATGATGTGATAAGGGAAGGGGCAGCTTCACTTAGCACAACTTGTTCTCTGCAGAGAACAAAAGCCTCTTGCTTTTATGATTAAATATAATATCCTTCTTTTAACAAAAGCATCCAATTAATTGCACATATGTTGCATCCTACCCACAAAACCCAAATGGCAAATGCTCTCTGGGTAGACACTTGATGGAATAGGAAGGAAGGGACTTTTATATCTGTAGAGACAAATGACTTTAGCGTCAACTTCAATTCAAAATAATTCTTCTAGAGACTGAAGAGAGTCATGACTCAGGGAATGAAAAGATCTAAACCACGACAAAGAATCATGATTCTCAGATGAGAGACATAATGCAAGTATATTGAAACATAAGAATTATCAATGTAATTTGTCTTTTAAAAAGTCAGTTTCACAAAAAGCATGAAAATAACATATATTATCTTCTAATTTTGTCCAGACTTCAGGTTAACAAGGTATATTAACTCCCTGCCAGAAATGTGAATGTCCATTCTTTTAATAAAAGGATCAGGCTTTATTGAAACCTACTGTGTATTCCCTGAGAAAACAATAAAATCATTACTATATTTACTAGCCATCTTGAGTTTCTTCTGAGATGTTAATTAAAGATATATAGAAGATTTGCCTGCTACCATTAAATGAGTCATAGACAGAATATTTAGGCTTAGTAAATCTGATGGCACACAGTGTAAATCTGAGTTCTCCCCAGCAATTTCAAACATCTTAAGACTAGGAGTCAAGTTGGTTTCTTCACATACCGTGTGGATGGTAAGATTTTGATGACCTTTGCTGCTCTACTGAACAATATCCTTCAGTCCTTGCAAGTCATGGATATATTTTTCTGTTCATTCATCTTAGTTAGCTCAGTTACTTTTACTGAATCTCATGTGGGTAAGTACTGACTTGTCTACTGATAGCAGCAGTGGGATTGTTTTAATTACCTATCATCTGCATCTGTTCAGGGCATAATTCTTATTAAATATATGCGCACTGTTTATTAGCTACTGAAGAAAAAAATTCCAAAAACAGACTGAAAGGAGAAGGAAGAGAATGACATTTTTTTTATGCCAGGTTTGAATGATATGTGAGGCAATGCTATTCAAAGTGCCAGCAGCATATGCCAGCTTCAATTAGAATGCAAAAGGAAAATCTGTTGCTAAAATATAACAGCATGCTTTGAGGATCTTATATATGCTTATTCGGAAAATAGAGAGTTGAATATCCTCACAAAATTCTAAGTTTTGACATTTCATTGAAGCTGTTGCTAAGTATTGGTCTCATTGTAGCATTCTTTAATGAAATACTGTGGCCTGTGCTTTACATAAGTTCAAAATAGATTATCATAATGATCACTTATGGCCTGAGAACCTTTCCGTCTGAGAAAGTATTCATTAAAGTTATTACATCTTGTCCTTCTGTGTCACCTTTCCCAGCTAACTGCCTACAGCGAGAATGAGACAGCTGCATTTCAAGTGAATATCTAAGTGCACTATTGTGCTCACTACCATGTTGGAAATACAGTGAAGCACAAAGAGCTTTCCACCAGAGAGTCTGAGATCGGTGCATATGCTATGGCCTGAACCACACCAGGAAAAGATTTCTACTGTATTTTCCAGTGCTTCTAGTCAATCCCCATACCAAAACACACCTACAACAGTGAGCCACATGATAAACTGATGTATGGGAATCTTATGTAAAACTCTTAAGTTGCCTTTTCAGCCAAGAACAGTTCAGAAACTTTTATTCTGGGAGTACAGCATTTCTTCTGTCATTTTTTTACCCTTTTGGATCAGGAAACACAACCCACGTCTTTGAAAATTTAATATTTAAAATTCCTAATGTACAGAGTAGGTTTGGAACAGACTTGAACTTTTTATTTTGTATCAGTACCTGCGATCTATGATCACTTCTAGGTAAAGTTAGACTGATCTCCATAGCTGTCATGGTCTGAACATGAGTATTTCAGCCCATAGTAGATTTCATAGTACAAATCCAACAAAACCACTTATCTCTGTGGTACAGTTGTTTTCTAGCTTTATGGATATTCAAAAGTTAGATTCTTGTTCTGGGCTTTCAGCATCTTTTTCATTCAGCTGAGCTCAGCTACAATTAGAAGAAGCTACAAATGCACAGAAATAACCAAACCCTGTTTCTGATATCACTGTTGATTTCTACTGAGGCAAAATTCCTACTGCACTGACTTCTCACCTTTATATTATCTACCATTGCTGCTGCCTTCCTGAAAGGTCTCATTTGTCAGAAAAAGACAGAGAAAAGGAGCATCATTGCTCTTCACAGCTTTCTGAAGGGATGAAATGGAAAGGGACATGACAGTTTCTTCTCCCTGATTACCAATAGGATATTTGGTAATGGCACAGAGTTGTGGCAGAGAAGGTTCAGACTAGATATTAAGAAAAATGTCTTTACCTGGGGTGTGGTTAAACACTGGAAAAAGCTTCCTTGCGAGATGGTTGATGCCCCATACCTGTTAGTGTTCAAGAGGCATTAGGATAATACCCTCAATTATGTTTAAACTTTTAATTAACTCTGAAGAGGTCAGGCAGTTGTACTTAACAATATTCATAGGTTTTTTCTAATTTCACTATTTAATCTAGTCTGTTCTAGTCTACCTGCTCCCATCTTCTGACTTCTCCACCTAACCTCTCTATTCCACGCTACAGTATTTCCTGATCTCTCTGTCCCCTCTTTCTATCTTTGTCTTCACATCAGCTTCTTACATTCCTCTGTCTCTTTTCTCACTCAAAATTATCATTTTTGTCATTTGCATCTCTACAAACAGCCTTATGACATAGCCATCTTCACTCATTTCTTCTTTCCACCACTAAAACATTAATTCTCTTACTGTTCCACCTTAGATCATCATAGTACCCTAGAATCACAGAATCAAAAAATGACTTGGAAGAAGAGAACTAGTTTCAAGATAGACCTCTTGGGGGCACCATTCATGTCTGGTCTCCACCTGGACATAGAACCATTGAAAACAGCGTTCTGGCTACAATCTAACTAATTCTTTATCCACTGATTAGCCCAGCCTTCAAATCCCCATCTCTCCAATTTAGAGATAAGGATGTGGTGGGATACCATGTAAAAGGCCTTGAAGAAATCTGGGTAAGTGACATCAGTTGTCCTTCCTTTTCCACTGATATCACAGTTGCTTTGTAGGAGGTCATCAGATTGGTCAGGCACATCCAATGGTGTAGACACGCTGCCCGTTTTGACTTACCTCCTTGTCTTGCACATGCCTTAACATAGCTTCCAGGAGGATCTGTTCCATTATCTTCACAGGGATAGGCAAGGCTCACCAGCCTGTAGTTGCCCAAGTCTTCTTTTCTTCCTTTATTAAAAATGGGAGTAATATTCAGTCTTTCTTCTTTCTGTCGAGCTCCACAAAAACATGAACCTCTTCTGGTGTCTCCCACCTTTCCATTTTGATATAGGCGATCTTGTTTTGGTTATTGTTCTTATTTGTCTTCTCTTCCTCTCACCTGTCCAGATTCTTTGCTTCTTCTCTTACCTCTCCAACAATTTCTGGACAGTGATACTTTTATTTTATCTCCAGCTTTCCATGGAGTCACAAAGAAATAAAATTCAAGCAATAACTTCTGTAAATTAAGAATTTATTTGTCAGTTTGACCAGAAGTATAACACGTCTTTTTCTTAAGCTAAAACTATTAATTAAGATCTTGTCAAAATGCCTGGAATCTTTTCTTTTCTGTACACTTCTATCATGTTTATTGTTCTTGTTATTTCATTTTGCTTTTTAGCCTATCTTTCCACTTTTCTGTGTACATTTAGAAGGTTTCTTGTTACAAGTGGTAAATCCCAATAACACTTCTCTGTGTCTCAGTTAATACAAAAGCATTTTGTTAATTGCTGAATTGGTCCAGTTCAATCTACTGTTGTGATACAGTGCAACTTAAAAACTGTGATAATTAAGGCAAACTTTTTAGTAATTTGTTACAGTTTTTCTCCTAAATAAAAGTTTAAGTGTGTCAAGTAGCAGGACATTTATTTCTAAGATTTTGAGCATGAAAGTGCTGTCACTTTTCTGATCCTGATAAGCAGAGACTCACTTTCCTTGTAACCTTACAAGCACTATTTAAAGATCTACTGGCCATAAAATATGAGGAAAATGTTGGTGGGAATGAAAACAGAACCTAGATATTCCTGCCTGAATATACACCTCAGTATCCTTAGCACGCATTCAGTTATAATGCACATTATAATAAGATTTGAAGTAAAATACGAGATGGCAGACAAGGCTTTTAGAATTTTCTGCTTTTCCACAGAAGCCAGAATTTCTGTTGAGCAGAAGCTGTATTACTAGTCTGCTATGGGAAAATATGTGGTCTTTTTTAGTTTATTCTCTTTTTTTATGTGACAGTATTGATAATGCTTTCCCCTCATTTCATCTGTGCATTCTTTTTGTCTGGTTTTGTTTTATTTTCTAATTTGTAAGATGCGTATCATACTAACAATTCAAAGCTGCTGCTTTTGCATTAGTGTCATCAAAAGCAGAAATTATAAATAAGGCTAATCAAAAGTCATTCACAAGTCTTTGCCTTCCCCTAAGAAAAAGAAGCTTTGAATATAATAGTCTGCAGAATGTAACTGATACTGTCATTTTCCCCCTTTCTAGAAGGAATATAAAAATAATGTATTTTGTGGGAGTAAATTACCAACAAATCTTATTTAAAACATAACTCCTGTGTCACAGTGAACCATCCAAATTGTTCAGAGCTGGAATATAGTATCTAGCTCCTGATTTAAGATTCTGGGCTTGAAGTGTACTTCTCATTACTGTGTCCTGAGAATGTCTGCTACAAAATGTTTGAGACTGTGCTTCCCAAACTTCTACAAAAGCTTGTAAAAGCAGAAAATTAGAGACAGAAATTTACAAAAATCATGGTTCTTCTTAATCTTTGAATGATTCAAATTCAGTGGAACAAAAGGTTTTCTATTATCACTTTAAGTTGAGGAATTTCTTCCTACACATATTGCAACACCATTTGAAGTCAGGCAAAGAAAGCATAATCACTTCTACTGCAATCAGATGGGAAAACAAAAGGGCTGGTTTAGCAAACATAGAATCTAATATAGGCAGATTCAATGCAAATAAACTGTAAGTACATGCAAACCGAAGAGCAGATGGTGTAACCAAAGAGATCAGCATTGTAATTTTGAGTAAGGGAAGTTATTCTATGATCAGATTGGAAGAGAATTATTGTTTTTTTTCATGCACACTGAGTGAAGTTCTCAAGCACAGAATTTAGGAAGGGTAAATAAAGGTGCTAAAAAAAACGCCAGAGAAGATAAGGGATATGAACTTAAATATAACTAAGCCTAACAAACATCCAGTATAAAGCTATCAGTACGTGCACAAGCCATCGACTAAACCCCAGAGTGCAGGAGGAGAAAGAAAGGACCAGGAGACTGCAATATCAGAAGAGTGGCCCTCCACCAGCTGCAGATCCTTCCCCAAGAGTCCTCCATCTCCTCTCCAGCTGCAGAAAAGCAGCCATTTGTGTTTTTATCTAAGGAACTTTATGCTAATGCTCAACAGCAGTTATTTTGAAATGTAAGTTATGACATAATACAGTACGTTCCATTTTTTCCACATGGAGGAGTTCGGTGACACACCTTTGTTTCATCCATTCCTCCATGTCAAATCACTCTGTTGGACACCCTCTGCTGTCATCTGTCACATGGCAACAAAATGTAATGGAATTTTGGTGGGAAGGTTCAACCCCTATTACCATACCACCACCATTTGCCTCTGACATTGTGGATCAACATCATAAAATAGGAGGCATTACTTGTGGAGCAGCAGTTTTAATAAAGTGTATTGGGTTTTTTTGTGGTTTTTTTTTTTTTGCTTTCTTTGTTTTTTGTTTTATTTTGTTTTGTTGGCCATTTTATGGAAACCAAATCCACCTTTTCTAACTTTAAAAGTCTTTTGCAGTACCGATATTGCTAACATACTAGAATTCACCGAACTATATATGTCTAAGAAGGAGAAGTATACATCAGCTCTTCTCATCTGACTTTATGCTCGTTTTTTTTTCATTTACTTCAAGGACCAATAAATAATTCTTATTTTCTTTATTTTCTTCTCTGAGACTTCATGAAACTGGAATTCATTGCATACTTTAGTAACTGAAGAAACAATATGGTCTTTTAGATTTGACTGAGAAACAAAAACAGAAACTGTGCAGAAAGGTATTAGGATAACATCTGTCAACATAGAATGCTTCTTGCCTCCTTAAATTTTACACTGTTCATCATTCGTTCAGTTCATTTTAGACGATAAGCAATTGGACATTTGGAATATCATACTAAAAAGATTACAGAATTCTACAAAATTAAACAAGCATAGGAAATCACACTGTGGCACCACTGCTTCTTAGGGTTGAGGATTATTACTTTTATTCAGATTTTGATAGACTGTTCTGCATCTAAAATATGTTAGAAAAATTACAAGGTGGACATAAATAAGACATCAGAGCACTCATGTGTCAAGCTATGCCCTAATGCTGCAAAATATTATGCCAGAATTAGACAAAATTAGAACAGAAATTCTATAAGGACAGAAGACAACACAGTGAAGTAGTGTTGTCAAAGCTAGCAGATATCAGTCTTGTATTTATTTTGCGTGAATTAAAGCTGTTAATCCTTCCCTTTCAGGAACATTCAATTTTACCAGGAAAAAAAAAAAAAAGGCAAGGAACAAGAAATAGAAAGACAGAAAGTGAGTTATCTAAATCCTTTAATAAAGGATACTCAGCAACTTTGGTAAAAGTCTGAAATGACTCACTCCCTTCTAGAAGAAAATATATGGGATGAATTAAGGCACTCCATTGTTGTAGTGGCTTGCAGGACAGAATATATATATTCATGTCATTCATGAACAGAAAAGTTAACCTGTTGCTTTGTTTACTTCAAATTTGTATGAAATTTTTCATATTTTGGTGGGGGTCAACCTCTTCTCCAACATAACTTGCAACATGACAAGAGGGAATGCCTCATGTTGCACCGGGGGAGATTCAGGTTGGGTATTAGGAAACATTTCCTCTCCAAAAGAGTGGTCAGATGTTGGAATGGGCTACCAAGTAAGGTGGTGGAGTCACCATCCCTGGAGGTGTTCAAGAGCCATTCAGGTGATGTATTAAGCAACATAGTTCAATGCGGAAGTATTGGTGGTAGATGGACTGCTGGCCTGGCTGATCTTGGAGGACTTTTTCAACCTTGTTGATACTATGATTCTCTGATCACTTTTTTTGCTTACTAGAAATAAAAGAATAAGTTTGGGAATGCCAAATGAAGTAAAGATTGCCCCCCAAACTTCAGACTTCTCACTGCGCTAGCTTTGTGATACTAAAAAAGGGAAGTGGAACTGTTACTTATTTCTTCAGGAGCCTTGGTACTGTGAGAAGGATGGTGATGGAGAGCATACACAGAAATAGACAGTGAGACAGAAATAGATACTGGGCACATCAAGAAGTTCCAACTTGACAAATATTACAAAAAAAAAAAAATTGTTTTTGTGAAATACAGTGAGAAAGAACAAGGATTAAATGCTTAAAAAATAGAAGAGTAATAAAACACCAGAAAATAAATATGAATATCAGCTAGTTTTTACAGCCTGAATTTGACACTACAACTGGTATGTAGTTTTCAATTTAATGAAATCTTCTGAAATTTCAAAGAGAATTCATGCTGAGTAGGAACAAAGAAATTGATAGTTGGAATATTTAAAATAAATAAAAACCTGGAAAAAAATATCATTAGGTCTACTGAACATTATTAAAATGATATAAAATGCATTTTCACTCATTTCTCTTCTTTTTCAGTGATTCTGAAAAAGAATAGATTAGAATGAAATAAAGATCTAGAAAGCAATCAAATAAAAATCAAGAGAAGACATTGAAATTTCACGATTAATCATAACTCTCATCTGTAGCTTAGCAGCTTGTTTTCACATACGAATTAAATTGTCTGAATCAGCCCTAGCCTGTTTTTTTTAATAGAAAGATTGCATCCAAAATGATCTTAAGGGAAAATTTTTGCATAAACAAATTACTTCAGACAGCACACTGAAATAGAAAAAGATACTCTGTGAAGATTAGAGAGTATAATGTTAACTCTTCCAATAGAAATTGGTAAACATTTCTTAGGGAACAAGAAATATCTTACTATTTCATATAATAGTGCTATAGTCCTTTTCCGTTGACAGTTCTCTGCAGTATAAAATTCATTATAAACCTACCAAAACATACAAGCTGAATCTCAGAAATACTTAAACATCACATAAAAGAATCACCTGTATAAATTAAATGAGTAAAGTTAGATATGAACAGAATGTGTGCACAGAAAACACAGAGAGGTGGCCATTGATTTTTAGTGATCAAAGAAAAAATCGATTGAATGCATTTCAGTCTCAGAAAAAGCATTTTGTAAGCTTTTCATTTAATATGTAGTTCTCTAAAATCCAATGGCCACCTTCTAAATGGCCTTTTTCTTCCATAGAATTAATTAAAAATGGGTTTGTGGATTGTAAAGAGCATCCATTTGAACATATCCAACTCACTTGCCAGCATGCTCTCACCCTATCCCACATGGTAGGTATGGTGCAAACAAATCATCAGAGGTGATCCACTGAGTTCTGCTTGTGTTCTGCCTGGTATGTACAGAGTTAGCATGACATATTCCTGAGGACTGTAAACTATTTTATATGATCTAAGTGAAGAAATCTTCTAGATATAGCTCAAAATTGCAATCCTCCTACATTGCCTGAATCAGGAAAGTGATTTTTTTCATCCAAATATCCTGTTTCTCTACCCCAGTTTCCATTTATAAGCCTGTAATTCGTATAAAGAAGATAAGAAGGAAGTAACGCTAAACGCATTCATCGCTGACTCTCACTGGTGTCTCTTTTTCTGTACATCCTTAGTAGATTACAAATATCACACAGTGAAATGATATGGAATCATTCTGGTCTTTCTTTTTTTAATAAAATGGTGTTATTTTGGCTCTCATAACTGTTGAGTTTTCTCACCATTAGCATATACATCTAACATCTAACTGTGATCTGATATGATTCTAACTTCACACATTTAAGAATGCTTTGGGATACACATTCAGAGCATGAAAGGAAATCCAAGCATAAATATTAGGATATCTAGCAGCAATCTGGATTTTGAAGGTAAATGTTTTCCTTCATCTTCCTCTCAAATAACACATCCTCTTTTTTTAAGGAACATGCTATGAAGAACAATTTAATTCTAGGCTGCTTGGAGTACACTCTACTGCTATGATCCCCGGATGAAGAGCTATAAGAGCTCTCACTGACTGCAGAGCATCACAAAAGAATTGGCAAACCCAAACTAGAATAGATAATGTAACAAAACTGCTCTCTTAGCATTTGGATCAAAAATGGACCATTCTTATGATGGTCTAACTTTGAAATTATCTTCCTTTTTATTTCTCCTTTGACACATATTTTCTTTAAGATGTATTTGAAAGGGTATATGTTATATGTGTGTTTTCACTACCATGTGGAAGGCAAGTAAGAGAGAAATATATTAGCTTCAGTCATTAAGTTGTATTAAGATCTGAAACAACCATCTTACTGAATGATCCATAATTTCAAGTACTGAAAACAAGACTGAACAAATCAATGGAAGGTGGAGTTCTCAAGTAAATAAATAAATAAAACCACAAAAACCCTGCATGCACATGGTGAGACTGTTATAAGAGCTTTTTTTCCCCGTCTTTGATTTCACTGATGTTTTTCCTTTGAAACTAAAGTGGTGGTGGTGATGTCACACTTGGTGTGTAACTTCATACTCTATTGCATTCAGATTCAGAAGGAAAATATTCAGTGTTGATGAGAAAATAACCTTTTTTTTCTTTTTGGCCAACTGTCTTTCAGTGACTTAACAAATTTTATCACAAGAGGAGCTATGTAAAAGACTGATTCACCAATAGGTTTATAGATTAGGAAATATGGCTTAGTTCCAGCTGGAAAGGAGATTGAATTTTTCATAATTGCATCTGAAAAAAAAAAAACTCCGGAGGAGGTAAGACCGAGAAAGATAAGCTTTTCTAGTTATACAAATAATTTTATTTCACTGTTAAACTTTGAAATTTAAAATTGCTATAAAATTATTATAAAACAGAAAGCCTTACCAAACAGTACCTATAAAACCTTCATTAAAAAGAAAAGATAAAACAGAAAGCCTTACCAAACAGTACCTATAAAACCTTCATTAAAAAGAAAAGTCAAAATGATTTATTTTGACACTTTTGAAACTTTGTCCATGTACTTTAAAAGCCAAAAATACCTTATGCCATTAAGGAATTATTCCATTCCTGGTTGTCAATAGAATGACATAAGAAGATGATGGAATATGATTTTGTCTAAGTCTCTCTCAGCTTGCAGAATAGGTCTTGACTAATAGGATTCTCAAAGCAAACACAGACAAACCCCTAGCAACAACTCTACATTATTATCTGATGGGCACTTTGAAATTTACCTTCCCTACACATTAGAATCCTTTTTTAAATTTGGGAATTATAGGGTACAGACTTGGAAAATTGATATCTATATTGCTCAGTTATTTGAAATGAATATATTAAAGTATATTTGATTGCACTGTAGCAAGCTCTAGTGGCAACAATGTGAAAAATCAATAAAGGAAAAACATAAATGCAAGATCTAAATAGTAATCCAAACTAAAGTGTAATACTGCATTAATTTAACCCTTCCTGTCACTATAATATATTAATGCAGTGTTTTCCAAGAGTAGCCTTCAAATCCTAGAACTTCTGATAGCTCATTTAAAACCATTGTATGATGTTGAACTCATGTCTATGGCAACATCTGCCCTTAAAAAACCTGTTGAACATTTTAAGTATTAAGTAAACATAGCCCTAAATTTGGCCCAATAGATCAAGCAAAACTATTTTAATAAATATTTATAACTTCTGTAAAGTACTGTTTTAGAAATATTTGTGCAGTGAAGACTTTTCAATTTTTTGTTTTTAAAGTATATTGCAGTGTGAGTTTCATTTACCCTGTTCCAGCTAAATGAGCAGTCATCCTCCTACAAATTCCCAGAGATTTCCTCCCTGCAGTCGTTCTATATGTTCACATAACAAGAATCTCCTCATCACTGTGGGAATTTTGAAAAATAATACCGGGTTTAAATTTCTATACCCAAGGAATGACATTTTCCTCTAGCTATGGATTTTATTTCATTTCCATAGAAAACATAGTCCACAGGGAGTCACCAACAGTGAGGTCCTATTCACAGTGTGATTCCTCCTGATGTGTTGTATCAACTGCTTCAGGAAAACAATCCTTTCTTATGGCTTCAGATTTTAGGGGAAATGTCCTCACAGTGTGGAGTGTGGATGCTCTATGACTGGACATGGCTGCATTCTTGACAAATGCCACGACAGTCCCATAACTGAGCTGCAGGGAACTTCAACCTTTTTGTGGCCTACTAACAAAGTTGTTTGTTGTTTCTCTTTTCTTTTTTCTTTTCTTTTCTTTTCTTTTCTTTTCTTCTCTTTTCTTTTCTTCTCTTTTCTTTTCTTTTCCTTTCTTATCTTTTTTTCTTATGCTGTAGGGTTTTTTTGCTTTTTTGTCCACTCAAGTAGCTAACAGAGGAAAATAAACACAGTACTGAAATGAACTTGAAGCACAGAGTGAACAGAGACGCTTGTGGTGTTTTATTCCTCAGTACAGCATGATACAGAGAATGTTACATTGATGTACTGAAGTAGTCCAAGAGAGAGGGCTCAAGAGTCTGGGTATTAGAGGAGAAATCTTGAAGGCTCCCAACAACAAATCCTAAAAACAAGACTGTAGCCCCTGTTCCACATAGATGGGGATTGTGCATAACCCTGACTGGACTGGGATTCAGAAAGAAGTTCAAAATCAACATTTTGGACTTAGGTACCAGTCATAAAAACCTAGACAGTACATAGACCTGACTAAATGAGTTTGCATCTTTATAGAAAGTGAACTTTTTCTTCAATAAAACTGCTGCCATCCTTCAGAGGACAGCCTGAAAGTGACATCCCTTAATCCAGATGTATCAACTGGATATACCTTCTGAAAGCAAAGTAGGTCTGAATTGGCTGAAAGAAGGATGAATACAGAGTAGAAAGGACATAAAAGAAAGAAGACATAAAGGAGATTTCAGCAGCACTATCAGGGCTAAAAAATGAAATTGAACACTGTCTCCGGTGTACTGCATAACTAAGTACCTTTATGCAATAGAGGACCCAGCTATTTTGCCTCACAGATCTTTTATCATTGTTTTAATTTATGCCATGTTTTGTTTTTGTCAGCAATAAAAAAACCTATCACAGCCAGGGATGTTGTGGATGTTCAGCAGAAGTATTTGCTGGCACAACAAACCCAAGCACACCTGGTACCTGGTGCATTTGGCTGGAAAAACTCATCTGAGTGATGAGGGGGAGAAATGCATGGGTGGGAATACACACAGCAGGAATGCTTGGGAAGATTTAATCTGTAATTTAGCTCTAATACGCATTCCTTTGAGTCTATTTATTGTCTGTGTCTGCCTTTGTAATACACTGTGATCTCTCTCACTATCATTAAACCTTGGGAATTCCCCCAGCTGAAAACGTGTTCAAGAGAAAAGAAGGGACTTAGTAGGTTGGTTTGTGTTCCTACATCTGCCTCTATGTCTGTGAAATGTTTCATTAAACTATTTTTTGTTCCTTCTCAAAATTAAAACTTCCTTAGAGCCCCATTAGTAGTAAGTCCTGGTGCTACTGGTGAGCCTTCTGTGCTCACTTGTGTTCACTTGTGCTCACCAGAGACTCCTGGCTTTCTGATGCACCACATTTCCCACATTTCCCAATACAGCTTGACTACATTAGCAACATAATTTTACATACATATACACACACATACACAATAAAACCCGAACATGAAGCAACAGCCACACTACAAATCTTAAGTGATAAATCTTTGGCCGCATTTTAGAATGACAAATGTTTACTTTCTATTTTTCTTCTTTTTTTTTTCTTTTTTTTTTCTTTTGTTTCGGCTTTTCTTTTTTTTATTTTTTATTTTTAACAGAAAGCTCGTAATTTCCCATACAAGATATTTCTAAACAACTATGGTATTTCAGTATAATTATAAGAAGTTGCATTAACTGCTGAATTACCTAAGTTCAAATGTTTACTCTGAAAAAATATGAAGGATAGATAGTGGTATCCCCAAATTTAAAGTTTAAAAAGACTGCTCTATGTTTTAATGGGGAAAAATGTATTGAAGATAACAAATACTAATTTATAAATATCAGGGAAAAAAATAGCAAGGAACACCTTAAATTGAAGAATAACCATGACAGAATTAGGAAGTGACTTTTACTGTACCTTAGCCCAGTATATGTTAAACACTTCGTACCGTTGCTGATTGCAATGTGTGCAATTCTTCTCAGGAAACAGTTAACAATTATAATTTCACCTTAGGTATATCTTACCACATAGTACTTTAAATGCACTGAAAAATGTCATGGAGGTGAGTTGGACTTCAATATAAGAAAATAGTGAACATCACCTTACATGGAAAATACTGTTGCACTGGATTAAAGGCAATTCTGTTATGTACACATTATTTTTGCAAGAAATTTATTTTATTAAACTAAACTATTACATTCACAAATATGAAAAAATGAAATAAATTCTTCATTAGATCTTATTAAATGCAAAACATCTGACCATGTAATCCACAATTCAGTTGGCTTCATTTGGTTTCCTTAGTTGAAAGAGTAAATTCATTCTATGGTGAGAAAACAGTTCATTTGTTTAATGTTTAGGATATATTTTGCTCTTTAGTCCACACAGGTCAACAGATTTACCAGTAAATTTTTCCTTTTTCCTGACATGCCCACTCTCTTGAGATTCCAATTAAGGAACCAACACTTCTAAGATATGGAAATAGTTATTGTTTCTTACTGTCAGATTTCAGGATTGTTAGTTTTTAATTACAAAATTATTAATATTTAAATCAAATTCATGACCAGAATTCACTGAAATTATCATCAAAAATTTATCTACTCTTTCTTTTCTTCATCAAAAACTGTGGATTTGTGAATTAGATTATTTTGGAAAGTGCTTTTTAGTATAGATTTTTTTGGGGGGAAAATAAAAAATAAAAATAAAAAAAAGACTTCTGCAAGGATTTCCATCAAAAAGTTATTTCTTTCAACTCATTGTCAGCTATAAGAAACCCTCAACAAAATAGAGATGATCAACAGTCGCAGAGACTGATATCTTGCTACAAAACTTGATGCCTTGTGCTTATCAATAATTTCATTCAATTATGGTCTATTTCAAGAAAATGGAAAAGAAAGTCTTATGCAGTTTCTGTCACTATAGAAAAATTTAGAAAAACTTAGAAAAATTAAATCACTCCATCTGTGGGAGGAATTCTTTGGTGACACCATCTTTATGAGTCTTAAAATCTGTTTCAGAGTATCCCAAATGCACAAGTTTTATTATGCTTGGAGACAATGGATCTCCACCTTTTCCATCAAAGAAGCAGTCCTTGCAGTTTCTTCTCTTTCTGAAGATAGTATCCTGGGGAGGAGGAGCCACCAAGAGTGAGAGACATGTTAATTTTTGTCCAGAGGTCGCCCTCATTAGCAAGGAACAATTTCAGATCTTTTTCTTACCTTAGACACTGTAAAGAAAATGTTCTTAGGAATAAGGAATGAAGAATATAAAGATGAAGGAAGCTCAATATTTTTGCATCAATATTGTTTCATATTTAAAAAATGAGCCATGAGCTCTGTGAGGTCTGAAAGGGACAGGAGACACCCACTTTACCAGCTGAGAGTCCCTCAGGGTGTTTTCTTATGACCATGCAAGAGAGAAGTCTGGATGTGAGGTCATGGATGAGCTCTGCTCCTCACAAAGCTGAGGTAAGTTGATACAATGATATTTAATTCCTAGTTTTAGCTCTGTCATTATTACCTGAAAAATCTTTTCTGCCTTGAGTTAAAGTCTTTATACACACTAGAAAAAGATTATTTTATTCCATAAACTATATCTCCATCCCTTATTGCCCACTGGGAATACCTTTGTGTATTGCTAGATTATGTTGCCAGAAACCAAAATCTTTTAAGCATTTTTTACCTAGCTTAATTTTCTCCCCAGTTATTGTCTTATAAATCAGGATTTATTATTAGGCATCTCATCTACAGAAATGATAAAAGTATGAGCTAGTCTTTAACAAGGATGGTCTGTGACAAAAGGATTTCTTACAGAGTCTCAAGAATTCAGACAGTAACAGATATTTGTTAGAGGCTTTTACTTGTCCCTTCCTTTACTTGGCCACTGCAGAGGTGTATGTTATAATATACCTACACCCACATCAATTCCACCTGGACTGTTCTCAACTGCAAATTTCTAGTCCTTTTTCAGACAAGTTTACCATTCCCATTACCATTCAGATGTTTTCCTCTCTTCTACTACTCATTCTGTCCATTTCTTTATACCTCCACTATCTTTGTTGTTTTGTACATGTATCAGCTGTATGCTTCTTCCTTTCTGTTTCAAATACCAGCACACATGCATAAATAAATCCTTAAGTGCATGTATATAGATATACACGAGTGTATATAAACAGGCATCAAAGAAAGACAGAAATGGCATGCAGAGGAGACCAAGAGTGCCAGAGTTTGCATCTTTAAATGGAAATATCTCTACCTGGGCAACACAATTAACATGTAGTAATTAAATGAGCAAATTGAATGTATAGGTTAAATCCCAGTTTTTCTGCAGGAATATGAAACATGTATAATCCCAGTAGAAAAAAAAAATAGCTATATAAACAAGAAAAAATGATGCTCTGATTTATTTGTTATTATTTATTTTTATGAATATTAGAATCCCATGACAACCTGCTGATAGCAGTAAATATGCTGGTGTGACCCCATCTTTCGCTGTGATAGACTGTGTGAGTTAATAGACACAGACCATATCAGTTTGCATTATTCAGCTCAAGCTCCACATAAACAAATTAAAGATTGATTAATTCATGGTCAATGATTAATGAAATGGTCATTGTAATTAATATTTAGTTCTGTCCTGATTTATTGTGTTGAGCTTTTGTGGTTGTTTTTCTTTCTTTATTTTTTTTTAAGGTTTCCTCCCATGCAAATCCTAATCTAACTTCAGGTACCTTTCCAAAAGTTAAAAGTGAAATCAAATAAAAAAGAATTCCAGCAGCTGCTCAACTCTGAAATGTAATGAGCACATTAAAAATTAAGTTAAGCAATACTCCATTCCTGATATTAATATTAGTCATCTTTATTTCAATTCCTCATTCAAAATCCCACTAAGTATGAAGGGCTTGCAGCAAACGGTGACACAAAATCCCATTAGATAAAAACACAGAAAAAAAATCAAACTTTTAAAGTCTAATTAAGAAAAAGGCAGTGTGACAACATGCTTTTCTTTTCAAGTGACAACAAGACAAGGAAACTATGTTCTATAACAGCAATAAACATCTCCTCTTTGCTATAATATGCCACAAGAGACAGGATGGTTTCTGCCTTCCCTGGATCCTTGCAGATGCCACGCATTCCTGATTGGTCCAAGCATCAGTGACCATGGCTTCTGCCTCTGCCAGACCTACTTTTTCATACATACCAACCCCTCTGAACTCATCTGTCACCACATCATAGCACTGTCATCATTCCTCTCCCCTGGTGTCCTAGCCAACATGCAAAGTCCAACCTTGTGCTGTTGTACATTATTTTCATTAAGATATACTAACTACTTTTCCTGTTATATATTGTAAAGATGATATATAACAGATCTTGTTCTGTAATGGTTCTTGTGGAGATTAGGAAACTTGTAAGTTTAGGAAATTTATGAAAAAAACTGTCTTTAGGAGTTCTAATTTCTGGTGGTGTTGGGAAAGAATTAGCTGGCAGAAAAAGATATGTCTAGTTTTTTGCCGATATGGATCTAAATAACATACCCAAATGGAGCTAAGGATTTATTTTCATTATACAAAGCTAGTCTTCCCAGTACATTTTACTTTGTGGAAGTTTCATGCTTTAATACAGGCAAGCTAAAAGTTATTTCAGACAGTTGATTTAATATGTCTGTGGTTTGTGCACTGGACTTCTCTACCCTTGACCTTGTGCATGCAATATGCAGATGTAGTTCTGACCACGCAAAATTCAGTACGTGGTAGTTCCAGTAACATATTTTCTATTAAATAATCAGCAGGTAAAGTACAAAAATAGTTTTGTCAGCAGGCTTTAATTTTTCTGGCTGACTGCCAGGCTAGAGTCATACTCCCTCCTGTGTAGCCTCAAAATAAGGTACGTACAACCACATTTGATACAGAGAATGGCCACAAGAATGGTGAAAATAAATACAGAAGAGTATAGGTGCAAGAGGGTTTAACAAATAGTGATTCTTTATGTAGGATATAAAGGCTATGATAAATACTTATGAAATTGCATGCTACGTGGTAGAAATGAGGACAGAATGGATGTTTACCATGTCTCAGGTGTTAACCTTAGAACCACAGAAACCAATATATCTGGCGCGAAAGGAAATGCTTAGGAAGCAGCTCCAATTAAATAAAGGTATGTTTATCAAAGTACCTCGTGTCATGGTTTTATGATTTTTGGCACTGNACTGCCCAGTAAACCATTGACACCTTGCTGTCATGTCATTGAATTCATCACTGACTGAAACATGGGTTGTCCATTCCCATCCAGATTTAAATAGCAACTTCATAGAAGAAAAATCTTTGAGGGACTATGAAAAATAAATATCTGACTTCTTTTTCAGGAAGTTATCCAGATTTCTTGGTGTTGAACAAACATCCTGGGGGATGTAAATATGGATTACATACAGGACCTTTGGGTTAATCCATATAACCGTTGACAATGACAAACTCCTCTGCTGCCCCAAAGACAATCAGAGTTTGAGTACATACATGAGGACAAAACCAGCTTTCACATATGATTATGCTTGGTCAACTTCTTGTGACAGTCAAGGAACCACTGTTTCAAAACCTGTCACTTCAGCTGGAGAGTCTCATAAACTAGAAATGAGCAATGGGCTTTCTGTTACTTGTTAAACACAGACTGTGAGAAAAGGCTCCAAGGTTTGGGTTTGTTTAGATCAGAAAAGAGAAGATTGAAGGGAAACACAGTGATCTTCCAGGATCTATAAAAGTTACCAGAGAGAGGTAGATGAACTCTGTCTCCCCTTGCCCAGGTAAAACATGACAAAACTGGCTTTTCAGCACCATAAGTATATGTCACACATCAGGAAAAGCTGCCCACCAGAAGTGGAATAGGCTTCATCAGGTAAATGAAATGGATTTCCCCACAGATTCATAAACTGGGAACTGGGCTAGACAAATTTCTAAGTGTGACACATCAATCCAACATGAGGGAGGGGTGGTATTTCTCCTTGAGATTGCATTTTGTTTAAGCGCATATTTTGTTGGAATTCCTTGCCATTTTGGCTTTCAGTGTTAATGTCTGAGTTTGGAGGAGACCTAAGAGTCTGCAACTCATAAAATTCTCCATTAGCATTTTATATTGGAACAGACAAAGGACCTGTAATTTATTGTGTTTTACAGATGTTTCAACCTATTTTTATCTCCTTATCAGAGGAAGTAGTTAAGTGTTTGTCCTGCTCTTGTCCTCCATATTCAGAAGAGAAAGAATGGATGGATAATCACCCTTCCCTATTACAGTTGTTTTATTACATTATTTTCAAGAGAGTCATACGGGCTGCTTTGCTAGTTAATGGAATAAGACAAAGCCATTACAGCAATACAGAATAAATTATTCTACCTACTTTACATATTTAATTTGATCCTTACATCTTAAGCTGCTTTTAAGATGTTCATTACCACTAGCAATGAAGAGCTTAGAGGACAAGATTTGACTGGAAACATTTGAGTTACAAGAAGTTAGGTGAGGGAAAATTATCCAGAGTCACAATGTGCCATTTGTTTTCTAAGCTATCATAAACCCCTTTGACCAGCCCAGTATTATGGTCAATATGGATGAATTTATCTATGAATCTATGAATCTATGAATTCTGTAGACTGGACCACTGCATAACTAATGCAGAACTTGATCTGTGTTTGACTGAATTGTTCTTTAGTGTAAGTGCTGATTTCAGGAGATTAGTTGCTGTTTCTCAATTTTGAGAGGATTTCTATAACTATGCTGGAAATAGGGGAGCATTTGCTGCTCTTCTAGTGTCCTTCATTCCTATCTACTTCTTGAAGGAAAGTACTCTTAGGAGTCTGTGGATACATGGCAGCTTCAATCGCTATGCAAAACAGTCCATACCAGAGAACAATCTTTGCAAACTCAGCACAACTGTATATGCATTCTGTCTGAATTTCTTGGTGAAACCATGGTCCTCCACATACATTTGAGTCAGAAACATTCCAATGAAGACAGTAAATGAGATGGTGCTTTTGANTACCATGTCTCAGGTGTTAACCTTAGAACCACAGAAACCAATATATCTGGCGCGAAAGGAAATGCTTAGGAAGCAGCTCCAATTAAATAAAGGTATGTTTATCAAAGTACCTCGTGTCATGGTTTTATGATTTTTGGCACTGGTATTCCACATCATAACATCACGTAGTGCATTAAGAGTTAAAGAGTTAATCCTCCAGCTCCATCAGTCATCAGTAGTTCTGGGTATACCTGCCTCAGAAGAGAAGAAGAACTACATACCCCAGAGGACTTTGCGATGCTTTGCATTTTTATGTGTTTACGCTCAGAGAGAAAGATAAAAACTGTCTGCGGTCACGGGTCTTTTCTCTCTTTCCTTTGGGATCGACTCAGCAGTGGATGCTCACTGCCATCTCNAGTCAAGGAACCACTGTTTCAAAACCTGTCACTTCAGCTGGAGAGTCTCATAAACTAGAAATGAGCAATGGGCTTTCTGTTACTTGTTAAACACAGACTGTGAGAAAAGGCTCCAAGGTTTGGGTTTGTTTAGATCAGAAAAGAGAAGATTGAAGGGAAACACAGTGATCTTCCAGGATCTATAAAAGTTACCAGAGAGAGGTAGATGAACTCTGTCTCCCCTTGCCCAGGTAAAACATGACAAAACTGGCTTTTCAGCACCATAAGTATATGTCACACATCAGGAAAAGCTGCCCACCAGAAGTGGAATAGGCTTCATCAGGTAAATGAAATGGATTTCCCCACAGATTCATAAACTGGGAACTGGGCTAGACAAATTTCTAAGTGTGACACATCAATCCAACATGAGGGAGGGGTGGTATTTCTCCTTGAGATTGCATTTTGTTTAAGCGCATATTTTGTTGGAATTCCTTGCCATTTTGGCTTTCAGTGTTAATGTCTGAGTTTGGAGGAGACCTAAGAGTCTGCAACTCATAAAATTCTCCATTAGCATTTTATATTGGAACAGACAAAGGACCTGTAATTTATTGTGTTTTACAGATGTTTCAACCTATTTTTATCTCCTTATCAGAGGAAGTAGTTAAGTGTTTGTCCTGCTCTTGTCCTCCATATTCAGAAGAGAAAGAATGGATGGATAATCACCCTTCCCTATTACAGTTGTTTTATTACATTATTTTCAAGAGAGTCATACGGGCTGCTTTGCTAGTTAATGGAATAAGACAAAGCCATTACAGCAATACAGAATAAATTATTCTACCTACTTTACATATTTAATTTGATCCTTACATCTTAAGCTGCTTTTAAGATGTTCATTACCACTAGCAATGAAGAGCTTAGAGGACAAGATTTGACTGGAAACATTTGAGTTACAAGAAGTTAGGTGAGGGAAAATTATCCAGAGTCACAATGTGCCATTTGTTTTCTAAGCTATCATAAACCCCTTTGACCAGCCCAGTATTATGGTCAATATGGATGAATTTATCTATGAATCTATGAATCTATGAATTCTGTAGACTGGACCACTGCATAACTAATGCAGAACTTGATCTGTGTTTGACTGAATTGTTCTTTAGTGTAAGTGCTGATTTCAGGAGATTAGTTGCTGTTTCTCAATTTTGAGAGGATTTCTATAACTATGCTGGAAATAGGGGAGCATTTGCTGCTCTTCTAGTGTCCTTCATTCCTATCTACTTCTTGAAGGAAAGTACTCTTAGGAGTCTGTGGATACATGGCAGCTTCAATCGCTATGCAAAACAGTCCATACCAGAGAACAATCTTTGCAAACTCAGCACAACTGTATATGCATTCTGTCTGAATTTCTTGGTGAAACCATGGTCCTCCACATACATTTGAGTCAGAAACATTCCAATGAAGACAGTAAATGAGATGGTGCTTTTGATCTGTAAATCAAAGATTTATCTGATTGTAACCCGCAGAAAAGGCAGATAAATAATTTATTCGCAGACAATAGAGAGAAAACCACACTGTCTTTATTTGGCCCTCATAGAAATTACTGCCAGGCTTAAAGACCTATTAGAAAACATGCATACTTTAATCTGAGTGTAAACTGATCCACTCTTTCAGGCAGATATTTTGTTTCATTAACAGAATAAAATCCTCTTTTATTTTGCTTGATATGCTATAAGATAATAATGAGAATCTTTTTGTATCACTGGACAACAAGTAACAGAAAACCATAATATTCACCAGAAGACTAATTTTTTTTTCATTTATATAATATTCCAGATGTGACAGGACCAATACCTGATTTTCCAAATAGTAATCAACACTCTCCTCAGGAAAGATTAATTCATAATGGAATATATACATAGAATCAGAGAATCAAAGAATTACCAAAATTCGAAAAGACCCCCAGTCCAAGCATCCACATATCACCAGTATTTCTCACTAAACCACATTTCCCAGTACAACATACAAATGTTTCTTGAACACCTCCAGGGACAGTGACTCCACCACCTACCTGCGCAGCCCATTTCAGAATCTGATCACTGTTTCAGAAAAGAAAATTTTCCTAATGTCTGTCCGAATCTCTGCTGGCACAACTAGAAGCCATCCCCTCTAGTCTTATTGGTAGTTACACAGGAAAAAAGGCTGACCCCCACCTCACCACTACCTCCCTTCAGGTAGTTGTAGAGAGTGATAAAGTCTCACATGAGCCTCCTCTTCTCCAGACTAAACAATGCCAGTTGGCCTTCTTGGCCACACGGGTACACTGCTGGCTCATGTTCATCTGAGCATTGACCAACAATCTAACGTCTATTTCTTCTACACAGTCTTCCAGCAACTCTGCCCTAAGCCTGTAGAATTGACTAGGTTGTTGTAGCCAAGTACAGGACTTGGCACTTGGTCTTGTTGAACTCATCCCATTGGCCTCAGCCCAGCTATTCAGCCTGTCCAGATCCTTCTGTAAGGATATGCATAGCGTTACAACCATGGACACAGAGAAAATAACCTTTCTTCTGATATAGAAATGTTGCTTACAAAATAAAAGACATCACTACACAACACTATGTATCAGGATGATGGACAGAAGAGATAGGAAAGAACAATTTGCATAAATAATACAAATTGACTGAGTCTGAAAGAAAGGTTTCTTGAAATCAGATTAGTGTTTTAGAGCAGCCTTATAAAATAATTATTAAAAAACCAACAGGACTGAGAAGACATAAAACATGTCAAATGAAGTTTGGTATAATCATGGAAAAAATAATTATTTTCTTCTACAGTCATGTAGAGGAGAGTGAACTAGAAGAAATAAGAGTGTTCAATGCTAATCTTCACCCACAAACCAAATGAGATACCTTTTTGCATGGGGGAACTGTGTTCTGTGTTGACTACCTAAGATATATGTTATCAATATTTTATTTGTTCTAAGATTACCTTTCGCTACTTTATGACACTTTTTAAAAAATATACAAGTAATATTAATAAATTACACAGAAAGTGCTGCCTGTAAGTGAGAGACAGAATAAAATGAAAGGGAGAAGAGATTTAAGGGGGTTATCTATTGAAAGCATTTAAATTTGTTTGTAGAAATAATTATAAAAGAGATATATTTATTAACAATGAATTGTTAGAAATAGTATAAATACTTAGACATATTTCTGCTTGTAAAGGACCTGAATGGGGAAAAGGACTTTATATACAGACAAAAAATGCATTTTCAGGGAGTGCCTGTGATAGCTGTGAGGTATTTGCATCAGCAGTGCCAAGGACTACATCTGAACTTGTTTCCCAGGGAGACAGGATGTTTTCCAAGAAGAATATCATCACACCTTGAAATAGCAATAGGCTCCCCTCACAGAGTAAGAGAGAACAGCCAAGAACAGCTTGACCTTTATGGGGGCTGTTAGGTGTAGGGCTTTATTTATTTACTTACTTGCTTGCTTTTAGTTGTGTAACTCAAAGCATGGCCCTTCATTTTCAGGAGTTTATAAAGCATCCAGATCACAGATACGTAACATCTGTTTGCTTTAAGACTTCAGCTGTAAACTCCAGCAAACACTTATCATCTGGTAACAAAAGTGCTTGGAATTGCAGCAATACTTTGAGGGAACCAAACATCCCTGGCTGAGAGCAGGCAGAGAAAGTAACAAGTGCTGGTTTGTGTAATTTCTGAGGGCAGAACCCTCCACTAGGGGAATGCTCATAACATCAGGGACCCCACAAAAGCAGGTAGCACTCATGGTAACATGAATGGAGCAAAGTGAAATGTGATTCATCTTCACTTTTGGAAAAATTCATCTCTGAAACTCCAAGGAGTTCTTACTGGATCTAACTGAACTCATTGTGCCCTCTCTTGTACCTGTATATCAAATACTGAGACAAGAATGTTCTGAAATGCAACAACATACAGCAAACTGCATCTCCTTTAAACTGTTTAAATATAAAATGGGGCAAGATGAAGGCTATGAATTACATTAGCATCTTCAGCCTCATTCATCCTTAGCAAGTGCTCATATGTAGGGCTGAGTACTAAAAATGTGAAGACATTGTGGACTTAAAAGAAAATAGGCTCCGGTGCAAATAGTGAATGGAAGATAGCACTCAGTCACTCTGTTCCAGGACAAAATGTGCTCAGTTCTTTCTGAAATTTTTCTGACCTGGTTTAAAATTCCCAGGGCCAGAGGTTTAGCATCTTCTGCAGTGAGCCTGTTCCAAGATTACACTGCCTCAACAGATAAAAGGCTTTTCCTAGTCTGTAAACTCACTTCACATTTGAAACAGCTACTCAGAGACAGCAAGAGAGGTTGGATTCAGTGACACAGTCTGTGCTTTTCCGTGGACAGGTTTAGAGATCTGAGGTATCTGGAATGGGAACTACTCAGAGAGCAAAGTGAACTGACTTCTCGTCCTGTTTCCTGCAAGTACCCCTAAACTCTATATTTCCTTCTTGAAATGCGTGACAATCTTTTAAAGAAAATGAAAGTCACTACATGGGGTCATGCCATAGCTTCCCAACATCAGCAACACATATGCTAGGAAGACTGTAAAACCAAGACAAGAACATTTTCTCCAAGGTATTATTTCATTTTCTGCAAATCTGTTTTTTAGTGAATGGGGATTTAAACTTGTGTATTTTTTAGTCACTGATGGATTTTTCTTCCATCACTTTATCTAACAACTTTCAGACTCCGTATAGACCTGGCCTGCACAAAATCTTTGTGACAATAGTTTCATGATTTTACTGCCCAGTGAGTGAATAATTAAGTCCATTATTGTTTTGACTGTGCTACCTGCTTCATTCCTCTCTCCTTTTCTTTCCTACAGAAGAGCAGTAGCTACAAGACTTTGGTAAAAGAACTGCCAGACCTGAAATGAAGTGGGTCTTGTTTGATTTCCTATCCTGAGCTATCCTGTCTAGAAAAGGTATTTCTATTTTTATGCCTCTCATTCGTATAAAATATCCATTGGCCACTTTTTTCCAAACAACTTATTTCTAATATGGGATGTATGACCTGGTATTTTGCATTCTTCATCATAAAAATTAAAACATTGATGGTATCTTCCTCCTTGATGGCTGTTCTAAGTCAAATACAGAAAGGTGACTGTGTCTGAAGTCCTCAAGACCTTGCACTGAGCTTTTTATGTCTATTTATGGCATTGCTATAGTCTGTACCCGTAGTTTGAGGGGGTTGGCCTTTGAAGCTGGACTTACAAACCTGAAAAGAGAAACATAACAACAGTTGTCAAGCTGCTGTGATTGAACAGAACTGTGACTGTTTCCTCACAATTTGACTCAGAGGGGATCTCAGTAAATGCTGTTTTTATATGGCAATATGGCTCATTGCCTAGGAGGTCAACAGGGTGTGCCCAAGGACAAAGTAATATTTTTTTCCTGTCCAACTCTTAGGGTGAGGTGGAAAACTGACTGTACATCTGAGTTAAAAACTGATTCCATTACTGAAGAAGTTCATCCAGATACCCACATAACTTTGGTCTTGCCTGTGCTAGCAGCTGAATGGTAGCAAATAACTTTTTTTTTTTCCTCAAAGGATAGAACCAGTGTGTTTAGCTAAAACACTGATAATTATATTCTTTCTATTTGTAGAAGAAACCAAGATTTTTGCATTCTTTTTTGGCTAGAAATTCATTGGAAGTTTGAACTCATGAGTAATTTAAAAATCAGAATTGAATCTTCTTTACTATATGTCTTTTCCTTGTTATACTTTATGACCCCACACAGGATTAAGCTTGTTATGTGCAAGAAATAAAATAAACCACAATAAAATTATGTAATCCTCAAAAGCTTTACTGTAATACATAGTTATACATTGCTCATAATTCCCTTGGAATTTTCTATACACATAAAAAATTCACATGACTAATTTCATGGTTTTCAATTCTCATTGAAATACGTAACTATTCTGGGATTTATTGTTATCTACTATTAAACAGTGCTCTCATGTTAAATAACTCCTTTCTGAAGCAGTATAGACAGAGGCCATTCCACTATTTTTTCTCTGTTGCAAGCAAGTGCTTAGCCTTATTTTGTGGAGACATTTTTCTACCTTCAGGTTTTTCAAAATCAAACCTATACCACAAGACAAGTTTAAGTGTATCAATCTTCTTGTGTGACATCAGGGGAAGAAAAAGTTTCTTGACTGCTAAAGTGTCTCTAAAAATGCACCACATAAATTCCACTAATTTTGAAGGGAATTAAGCACTTATTTTTTTGGGAATCACAAAGCACTATGACTCAGTGCTTTGTGAAAGTCATTGCTGAATACTTTCTACAGATTGAAGTTGTTCTCAGATTGTGCTCTCAGACCATTTGCTCCTCATCACCTCTGAGTGCTCATTTAAATCACAAGAATCTAAGTGAACAGCATACTCCTGGTACAAATTATCAGAGAAATAATTGCAAGATTTTCAAGATTTCCAGACATATCTGGGACTAGCATGAAAGTGGCCTTTTGCTACTGCAGACAATTTGAACACAAATTCAAACAAACATATAATTGCTAGCCTAAATTCACATTTACTTTCATATTTAAAGTCACATCTACATTACTGAAGTTCTACTTTTCTGTAAGGAAATCTGCTGCTGTAAAAGTGGCATTTAATATCTGTATTTGTTGTTGGGTTGCCCGTAGATTACAAAATCACTGCTTCAAAATAACATCAAGGAGACTTTTCTGAAAGTATCTTTCTTTTTTTTCAATGAAAAATGTCTTTCTTCCCACCATCATTGACACCAACCAATCTAACAGGAAATAATTTTGACCATGGCACACAGAAAACGATTCAGGGCAATCCTGGCTGAATACAGAGAGAAGGAAAAGCTGAAAATATATCTAATGGCTAAAAGTTGCCTGAAGAATTTTTATTCTGATGGAATGTATATCTATGGAATGCATATTTCCATTACAAATGAGAGATGTTAGATTTCTGGGTTTGCAGTATCAGTGGATTATTCTTTCTACTGATGCTCTGGTCATTTAATAAGCTGAGCATTTTGGTGATCATTATCCTAACACTCCTAGAAAATGTCTTCCTTACGGTCCAAAGTTATTAAAAAATGCAAATATTGGGCCTCTTAATGCCATGATCTGAGAAACTAGAGAAACTTAGTTCTGAGAAACTGCCAAATCCAGCAGCATCTTTCACTTTAACTGCAGAAGTTACAACAGACCAGAACATTCTTAAAGGGAAGATTTTAAAGAATAACCACTGTACAGTGGAGGAGGTGCAAGTGTACACTCTGTTAACACTTTCTACTTGCAAATATGGAGAATATTTCATATACCCACAGTGGGCATTCCCATTTGTTGAGATTGTCACCCACATACAATATCTGTATGTTACTGCTAATGCTAATTTGCAGGGGAGGAGAATACTGAAAATGATTTAAAACAATACACCTTTCTCCCCCTTTCTAAAAAATAAAAACATTAAAAAAAAAATAAAAAAAAGAAAGGAAAAGAAAGAAAAGGAAAAAAAGAGAGAGAGAGAGAAAAAAAGTGAGCATAACAGGTCTTACTGTCCCTTTCCCTCAAAACCTGGGATCCTGGCTTTTCTGGAGGCACAGCTGGCCTCAGAGTGGATTAGGGGGAAGGTTCATTCCATCCCCAGGAACTCATTGTCATACAGAGCAATAGCTCTGTGCACAATAACACCAGTGCTTTTGAATGCAGGTTGTAATTTTGTATTCTCCATGTGGTATTTATTGAGCCTATAGTGCAATAAGTGTAAATTTCATGTAAGAATAGACTACCACAGGTGAGGATTCTGGTTATCTGCACTGAGATGTTCTGAATTCCTCCTAACTACTGTGATTTCCCAGAGAACTCATAAATCAGGGGTGTTCCTCTCCCTGTCGGGCCCAGGGTGACAAGGGGAGGATTTGTATATACTCTAGTGCTCCCAGAGCGTGTATGCATGTGTGTGTGTGTGTGTGTTTGGGGTGGTTTCCTTTGCTGTCCCTTGAGAGGGTACCATTCTGCCAGCAGCGTGTTATGACATCTGTTTTTACAAACTCAATAATGTTCGGCATGCTGAGAAGCAGGGGCGGTTTTGATGGATGAACCCGCTACAACAGCATGATAACATTCTGCGAGCAAGCACAAGGGGATTAAGCAAGACACCAGCCCACTTTGGCGAGGTCAGGCTGTGCTCAGAATCTAAAAGGATGTAATATTAATGTCTATCTAATTGGTGAATTTGTCAATGCAGTGTTGCCATTAAACTGCCAGCCATCTGGACCCCAAGGTTTGTGTGATCACAGCTGATTATCAAAACAATGGCATTTCAGTGACCTTAAGAAATTTAATTAAAATGTTGTATTGCTTTCCATGCAGTGTAAGTACACAAACTGTTAGCTACGAATGAGGTGACTGTAAAGGATGCTTCTTCCATTTTCCAAATCTGCAGTGTAAAATCATTTTTACATGGAGATATATTCCTTGTGCAACTGCACTCACACTTCAAACAGATCATGTTTCCTTGTAGTGTGTTGTAATGATCTGGCAACAACAGCGACAACCAGAGGAGGCTTTTCCAGAAAACATTGCTTTGCAATTCCATTCATTTCTTTCTGACTTAATAGCTTATTTAGTACATTCATTGTTCTATTTACAGACCAGAAGCTGTTGTACTGTCCTTTGTTTTGAAAGTAACCATTTCCAAAAGTAAAAGTCATTCTGAGCACTAATGCTACTAAAAATACTAATATTGATTAGATTTTTCCTCAGTTAACTGGCATCTAGTTAACTAATGACTAGTTGGCTCGCCAAGGTGACACAATCTCAGAAGAACCCCTCTGCCCTCAAGATGCACTGGTAGTAGGGTGAGGAGCTATCGCTATCCCAATATTTTGTCCTATGTTTCTGGCCTCCAGCACAAACTTTAAGCAAGTCCCTAGATGAAGGAAGAGTTAAAAGAGAAAAATTTGCTAAAGATCTGCCTTACCTTCAGTCACTGAGACCAGCTCCAGTCCTCAGTACATTATCTCTAGTAAGGAAGGAAAAAAAGCAATAGGCAATGCAGCAAGGGTCTACTCCTCTCCTGGGTGCAACAGGAGCCGTCCATTAGCAAGACTTCCTTGTACATCTGAAAACAGTGATATCTTCTTGCCACCATTGAGGATGTGTGTCTTGGGCATGCCAAGCTCCATGCATGCCAGAGACATTTTCTCTGTGGTTATTTAAACCACTATTTTAGAGGCTATGGTACAAGCTGGGAGAAAAATAGCTCTCATTTTCCAGTTGTAGGCCTCTAGGGACATAGAAATTTGACACACAAAGGATTTCTTGGGTCACTGAGGTTCCTTCTCCGTATTGCAAAGCTCTTTTCATAAATGTGTCAAATGCCATCTTAAAACAAGTTAGTGTTTCTGCTAGCCAGATTGAGAGATCGTTCCGGAACTTCACTGTTCTCATGGCTATGAACCCTTTTTTAATTTCCATCTTAAATTTATTCATGGCCAGCTCATACCCATTTGTACTTGTGCCAATATTGCCTTTTAGTTTAAACAGCTCTTCCCTAGTGTTTGCCCTCCCCATGAATTTACAGAAAGCAATCACATTTTCTCTCAGTTTTTGTTTTGCTAGAATGAAATCCAGTTTTTCTAATCTCTAATAAAATGCACTTGCTGTTCTCCTGGACATTATTGTTTCTTCTCTGCTCCTTTTGCACCCAAATACCTCATTCTTTAATGGAGATAACCAGGGACTTGAGCAGTATTCCAGATTATGCCTGGTAGATCCTCTAAAGAATGATGATGACACTGCCCTTCTTTGCAAGATAACTTCCTCACAAACTACATTAGCACATTCCCCATTTTGTGTAAAGAGCAGTAATGAATATAAGAGGTGCTCCTAAATCTCTGTTGTATCCTATCTCTGTGCTATTTGTCGTCTCTTTCCTTCTTACACAACATGTCTTCATTAACAATTTTTCACACAGGATCAGTTATTTCACTGAAGTTCAGGTAAATAAGCTGTACTACATGCCCTACATCTAGAAGGTTTTGTTTGCTTTTCTTTTTTTAGTAAAATAATGGTTTGGGATTCATTTAGAATTGCAATTTGCCTTTGTTAATCTTTTGACACCATTTTACCTCTATTTCTCCTCAGTCTCTTCCATAGCTCTTTACTTCAAAATGAGTTTGAAAACATATATGATGTTGAAGTCAGAGTGGCAGATTCAGTGTCTTGGATCTTGTTCAATTTGGAGGGTTTTTCTGAATAAAAATATATTGCATTATTTGGAAATCATTTCCTTCACATTTCTCTCACGTCTTTCAGAAGGCTTGTGAGATATCCTTCTTGGACTAACAGAATGTAGTGAGTGCATATCAACAGGATACTATTATCTTGTATAACAAAAAATACGTTCTGTTACTTCACATTTTTCTGTTGTGCTGAGATGAGGTTAAAAATAGGTGCAAGGAAGAAGTTTCTAAATTAGCACTATCGCAGACTACATAAAGATTTAGTAAAACAGCTTTTCAGAATACATGTATAATACAAGGTGGTGTAAAATGTGTCATAAATGTAACCTGCATTAATGTGTTGCTGTCACTGCAGCGTGTAAGAGAGCTGTTTTTAAATACAGCAACCATAGACTGCATAATGTGCTTATTATTCTCTCACTGGTGAATAAAGCAACAACTTCAGCTTCTAGTGGCTGTGTTTGTTTGATCAAGAGCTTGTCTTTTAGCAACAGAAGTTTGAAAATCGAAACTCACATCCTTCATTTACTACCATATTAGTAAAATACATGTACAAGAATCTACTGCAGGTACATGAAAGTTGTTTTCCCCCAACAATTCAAACTAAAATTCTGCCCAAAAAGCCATTAACCATATCTATCTTGTTTGATGTTATTAGATATTCCTCTAATCACAGAGGACTGGTGCTGTTTCAGACTAGTAGATCAGTCCCGCATATTTGTAATGTGTCACTGATAGAGTGTGACAAAGTAATTTGAAATCAGACACTGATTAAAATGCCTGATCGCATACTGAGAATATTGTTAGTTAGAACAAAGTTTTCTCTACCAATCCTTCCACAAAAGTGACTACCTTGAAGGTTGTAGTACTTTCTTTTTATCCCAACCCACAAAAATGAACTGCAGACACATTTCTCATCTGTGAATTAATTAGCTCATGGAAACCAGTCGGTGACTGCTAGAACATGCTATTTAACAACCTTTGGGGAATTGGATCCTTTTTTCAAATTCACATCAGCTCTTTATTAATGTGGAGTCTGGGGGGCAGGAGGGGGAGTCGATAAAGGTCAGAGCTGCTCATTAGAAACCTAAATGAAATGTGGTAACACAGCTGATTCTTAAGGGATCATAGCTTCTGAAAGTAGAAACAAATATACATCTACAAGGTAGATATCTACATGGTAGCGAAAAAGTGGGAAGTTGCTCAGGGTTGTGAATTTATGTTAATCTCAAGTTAGTATTTATCAAAACAATTTGGAACAGAACTTCCAGCAATACCTGATTGCTTTGTGCTGCAGGTGAGATTTGCCCCACAGACTGATTTAACGAATGAAAATTAAGTCTTCATTTCTGTCTTCTCTCCACAAAAAAGAGGATTCAGATAGGTGGTTCGATCAGAATGAATAGATGGGAAGATGTGATTTCTATTCTCTTCATGTTAGAAGCAGGAAGCTGTTCACTCCAAAACTTAAGTGGAAAGCAAGTATATGTTTGTAGCCTGTTGGAAGAGGGCTAAGTCGTGTAAACACTGAAAACACTGAATTTGTTAAACTCGAGTTGTTGCAGCCCTATGGGAAAGGCAGGTGACAGCTGCCAATATCTTTAGTGTTCAAAGAAAAAGATACTCGTCTGTACTGTCAGTAGCCCATGAGGACCCAAGGCTATGTAGCTCTGTTTCTTTTCTATCTTTTGATCAAGTTATGACTATCAGGTCTCTAATAAGGGCTTGACATGCACAGTGGAGCCTGGACCTCTGGCAAAATAGGGGTTCAGTCACTGCTTGGAAAAACCTAGTGTTATTTGTGACACTAAATCTAATTTTCTGTTGTTAAATATTAAGGTTGCTGCTTGCAACAGTTTATCTGTTGTGAAGAACACTTTTCAAGCCAAGAGCCTTGAAGGAGCACCTTGGGTGCTCAGCTCTACTGCTGGGGTGTAGTCACTTCCATGTTTGCTTCGCAGCTCATCTTGCATCAGAAGAAAAAGTACTCTCAGTAAATATGTGAGCAAACAAAAATTAAATTATTCTAGGCATAGAAAATGGACACAGTAAATTAAGGGATTTTCAAATTCATACTAGGCCAAATACCTACTCGTGTGAATAGAACACACTCGGAGGACTGACATGAGTGACCGCAGCAGAATCATTCCTCAAGGAAGATATATTCACAGGCATGTGAGCTGTGAGAAGGAGACCATTTTGCAGTGCTGACTCTAGCTCTATATGCTAACTCTTCAATGTCTACTCCCTCTAATTTGTATCAGTAGTTGACAGCTTGTTGACAGCTCATTAAGGAAAAAACCCACATGTGACCAAAGCTCGCAGTGAAAGAAGATATATACTCTCTAACTGTGAACTATGTTGAAATCTGCGCCAGATGTGGAACTGCAGGTCTGAAACTAGCTCAAATAACATGTTTATTAGCATATACTAAAATGTATTTAAATTATTAATTAGTATAAAACATAATAGTTGCAGCAGCTATTGCAGGAGTCTATCTTGTCATAAGGAGCAAATATGAGCAAACAGCAGGCTTTCAAATTGATTGTTTCCGGATAAGGTGCGATATGTTTGGGTTTAAAATGTGTCAGTTCCATTGTTAAGCAGGAGACATTGAGGGTGGGAGAGTCCATCAGGGTCTTTTCATTCAATTTCAGTGCTGAAAATGAATGTGACTCATTGCACCTTTGCAACAACAAAGGCAGAGCTTTGGTAAGCACTGTAACATTCAGTCACTTTTGGTTCTTTGGATATTACTTCTTTAATATAAGTTACGTTTATATTAACAGTTCGTTTATGTTTCTGGGTAAGGATTGGCAATTCTTTTCATCTAGCTCCATGTTTTGAAAAGACTTCTTGAATTAAGGGTATCCCAGGATATCCTAGTATAATGGAGAGAGTGCAAGTTAGACATGTAAATTTGAAACCTCTCTGAGACATTTCTGCATCCTTTCTTTGAAGGACGTTTTTTCTGAATTTCTTTGCAGTATCTGATAACTGGGAATCCAGGCAGCATTTTATGCAGAGAAAAATTCTCTTCTTTCTTGTTCTTTCACATTCTTTTTGAACCCTCATAGACACTGAAATATAAAGGCAATTATTCCAGATAGGAGATATTCAGTATGTCCATGAAAACATAGACATATAGCTTAGACTCCTTTTGAAATATTTTTAACTTGAGGTGTGTGAAGAGAAGCTGATTGCATGTTATATGGATCTTTCAAGATCATGTCTCTACATCACAGATATGGCAGTTACAGGTGTTAAGCTGTGGATATTCTTTTCCAGCCCTGTACCCAACAGAGAAACGTGTGCATGGTATTGAACTAACTCATTAACCTGTGCAGAGCATGTGGTGGATGCAATCATGTTTCTCCCTCACAAGCTTTCTTCAGAATTCCAGCAATGGGCTGACCATATGTTTTTTAAAGTCTTTCCTTCAATTAGTGATTCAAACACTTGGCAGAAGACATGAGGAAACAATTTTCTTGTTGCATAAACTTATAAGAAAAAGATCTCTGAGCATAATAGTGCATCATCTGAGGATACAGAATGAGACCTTTAGGGCAATAGAAGTGGGGAAATCAAATTTTATGAAACAAGCAGTGTAATACAATATGGCAATAAAAGACTAGCTTTCAATCTTAAGTTCATGAGAGTGATAACCTGAATAAGGTAACTCAGGGGATCTCCATTTAAGTAAGATGCCATAAGGAGAACCTCCTCGCAATAAAATATTTTGACAAAGCAGCTAATAGCTCTAAACATGGATTATTAGTTTACCAAATGGAAGACATTAAGTTTGAAACTGATATTCATGTACTGTACACCTCATTCCTTTAATCAGTTTACTTGCTCTTGAGCATTATTTTCTTCTACTTTATAGAAAAAATATAAATGCCCTCATTTTGAGTTCAACAGCTAAATGCATGCTATAAAAGCATAGTTTTGTTGCTTCCTTTGTTGATTTATATGGAGTACCTATTGTAACAGAAACTCACAAAAAAGATTACTTCTACAGCAATTGCATTTACGTGAAGAGCCTATATATTTGACGGGGTGGAGAACTTTTGTACTTTACTGCTGACACTTCAGGTTCAACTTCTTTCTCTCTAGATCTGTCCCTGACAGTCAGCTGGCAACGAGAACTGATGTGTTGTTTCCCAGCAACACACGCTCGAGTGGCATTCAAGTTCTCTGAAGCTGATATATCACTTGGGGAAAAAAAATAAAGAAAGAAAGAATAACGAGCCCTGGGTACCCCCAGTTGTTGAAAGGGAAACACTCCTTGCATTTCTCAACTAAAGAAGGACCTTCTCTCTAGGGCCCTTTGGAAACATTTCAAAGCCATCCATTTATGGATTACTCAGTTTCCTATAGTCAATAGAATTCTTTTTAGTCTCTTGGTAAGCTTTGCAGTTATCAAGCTAAAAGTTCAACACCTCGGTCTCATTTTATTCCAGGACTGCCTGAGCTTCTGCTAGGCATTGGTAAGACGTCTAGTTTCTCAGCTGTCAGATATCAGATGCTTCCATATATTTACAGTATAAGCACAGTCATGTCACCCATAAGATGACATTCAACTGTCTCCATCATTAACATGATGCAAATGTAAGCTCAGAAATAATCTGACATTACACAAAATGTGTTGCTATACTATGTAAAGAGAAGGCCACATTAGGAATGTGATAAATAGAAAAAAAATTGTCTCATTCAATAGAAAAATAATATTCTGGTAAAGTACAGGTTTCTACTCAATGTGGAGAACCTCTGCCAACAGATTGTGGTCATTACTGGTATGCCTTTTAAGCAGAGCTCTTCATAATTTTACTTCATATTTTGTAATAGCAGCTTCACTGTTGCTATCCAATTACATTCTGTCAATCTGACAATATTACATAAAATTCTTAATTTATCTCACTTTAGATAAGCTGAAAACATATTTTTATCCAAATTGGTCTTTTAAGTATCAGACATCTTCAGAAATCTGGCTTAATCACGAAAGTGAGATGAGTGCCTTTTATTAATTTTATTAATTCCCAACATTGTAAATGTATTTCTGCTTTTTAACACGTTTCTATCCATTTCACTATGATATCTTAATGGACTTTTCAGTCTATTTTGAATCTCAGCTTTCTAAATTTTGTTTTAGAATTTCTTACACACATTGAGACCCCAAGACAAGAACATCTGAATGGTTTCCTCTCCTGTAAACAGATATATCAAGATGAGAAGCGCTAGTGTGCAGTGGAATTCTAAGATTTTCAGGATTCACTTGATGCAGTGATTTTTCTTCTCAGCACCATAACATGACAGTTCTTTTAGGTTGTGACTAACACTTATTAAGTGATGTCATAGCCCTGTATAGTTGTTCTTTTTTACTTTTTCATATCCATAGAATTTTGTAAGTGGACTGATCAACAGAAACAGAATCATGACAATATTGCAGAATACAGATCTTTGCATTCACAAGCAGTGTAAAGTGTGTGCTCATATTCTGTTTTAATAAAGATGAATGTTTTAATAAGGTAAGAATGACCTAATTCAACACACTAAAAGGCACTTAATTTTTCCAGAACACTGAATTATAGGTCTGAAATCTTCCCCATATAGAATATCTGTTAAATCTGGGAGAAAAGGTGAGTTCCTAAAGACTTTGTCTTCACATCATTAGCACAAAGTGTAGCTGACAAGGAGGTGCTTGAATTTTCGTTCATATTGTATAGCATCCTCAAAATGCACCATCCCTCCTGAATGGTAACTCCTAGCCAGACTGATGTTATAATGAGCTTTATCTCTTTGGAGCTTTCTGCTCCTGAATTATTTTCTTTCTGTTTGTTAGTTATTTTTTTGTGATATTCTTTTCAGTGTTCAATAGCTTTTACCTAGATATGTATATTTATTTTCCCTATCAGTAATGTTAAATGAAAACACTCTGTTTGGATTTTATCTAGGGAAAAAAAATAAAGTTACAAGCCAGGGTCTCTACTGAGACCTTAACAAGGATGCTGGAGCATAGAGCGAAGGTGGAACTGCTCACAACCAGCATCTTCTCTTTGAAATTTTCATGACCAGGAGCCACGTTCTAGACCATTTTAGTGACAGCAGGGTTGCTTTCTCATTTCAGTGTGTTCAAAATTTCAATCAAGAATAGTTTTTGAAATTTTAATTGAAACTGAAAATAGAAAGGACCCCAGCTGCCCTCCTTTTGATCACAGCAATGGGAAGAATAAAAGAGAAAAATTGACACTATGAAACAAAAACAAGTGCTGCAGGGATTTTCACTGTACATCTTGCTGTATTTGCTATTAAGTAATTCTTCTCAGTGATCTGCTGATATAGTCCAAAGCGGAATTTTAAACTGAATGTTTCCACTTATTCGTGGGTTTTCCCTTCACTTTCAGATCACAAATCTTTATTCAGTAAATAATTCTGAAGTAAATAAATTTTGGAGGTGAGCTTGTTCATGTTACCAGAAGACACAGCATACTGGTCGAACCAGGAAGGCTGACAACTTCGACTATCGAAGCTAAATCCCTTGGAGTTAAAATGTCACAGCCAAGCTTTAGGAGTCTAAGTGAAAGCCAATGCCACTTTATGAATGTAGCCAGCACTAGAGCTCATAAAAGACATTCTTATCTCTCATTAGTTTTTATGTGTTACTTTTTCCTTTGCAAAGTGGCCTTGAATCTGGTGTTACCCTGTCGCCAAGATTAACAGATCTCTTTACTGCCTCCCACAATTGCAACAGGGTTCTATATAATCAAACAAGACTTCCCACAAGCACACAGTTTTATATGAAGAGACCATTAAGAGCTATTCATACAAAGAAAAAAAAAATTAAACAAAAAAAAACCCTGATTCATTCTCCCTGAAATCTTCAATTCACCACTGTGTTAGATGTGGCATTTCTGGCTCCTGTAAACATATTGCCAAGAAATGTCAATAACAAATCTTTAAAAAGGAAGTGTCTTGATTATAACAGAATTTGTTAATTGAATGCTGTGATTAAGAACATAGAAAGATTAGCAAGAAATATGTTAGAATATCATGTATAATAGGTAAGTACTGATTGACAACAGTAGTTTATATATATGGTTTAAATGTAAGCACATTCACTAACAGAAATGAGCACCTTATTTCAGACCAATGCTAATTTTAAATACAACACAGTCATCTCATTTCTCGTGTCCCATCTGTTGCCAACAGCAAAATATAAATTATGAATGGCATTTTTTTCCCTCTTATTCACTGCTTTGCAAACCCAGCAGAAGTTAGACTGAAGACCTTTGTGCTTTTGTAGGCACAGATCCTCGCACACATGATTTCATTTTGTTTTCTACCCTACTGGTGTAGAAAAGCATACAAAGGGAAGAAGTCTTTCAATTCTTATTAAAAAATATAAATATTAAAACAAAAAACAAAAAAAACAGGATGTGGTATTTTCTTGTAAACATAATCTGGGTGATGGAGGTGATGGGTTGATGGTTGGACTAGGTGATCTTAGTTGTCTTTTCAACTGTAACAATTCTACAATTTTGTGAATGTGGTTTGTCTTTCACATCACTGTCATCACTGCTACAACATTCCACCCACTACCTCATTGTGCTCACTCCCACCGTTCAGACTCCAGAAACAGTCAGCAAGTATCAGTGAATAATAATGAGTGTAATTTTTCCCACATGAAGGAATTGAACAACACGTTTTCTTCATACACACTTCTGTGTCAAATGCTATTCTGTTAGACTGCCCCTCTGCTGCCAGCTGTCACACAGCAACAGCATCTAATGGGATATTGGTGGAAAGGTTTGACTTCTACTGCCATACCACCAACACGTGTCTCTGATGTCATAGGCCAACATCATAAAATAGGATTTCCATTTTGAAGCACCACAGTTCAAAGTGTTCTGTACTCCACAGGGAGAGGCTAGTTTTGAAATTCCTTAGATTTCCTGGCATTCACAGGGCACAATGCCTGCAGTCTCATCCCCATGACCACAGATATGGCATAGCTAAACCACACTCAAGCAAAAGAGAGGCACTTAACTGAAG
>VXAB01001891.1:214860-232266 GCA_013399175.1 Odontophorus gujanensis
AAAAAAAAAAAAAAAAAAATGTAAATGCTTGACAAAATTTGATATTCATCAAATAGCAACTGGTCAGTCAATATTTCCCCATGACATCATTGGGAACTGAATGCAATTATCAGAGATATCACAATCCTTTTGAGATATATACAAGAATTGTATCTGAGTATAAACCATGGTAAGTGAACGGTATACCCATTAGAACTACCTGCTTTAAGTTTCCCAAAGGCAATCTGAACTGCCTGTTCTGAGTTGGCTACAAGTTAAGACTGTTTCTGTCCAGCTCCCAACCTCATCAGCTACAACTAGCTGGGACTCTAACTATCTTCACAACATGCATACTGGGCACAAGGATCATAATGGAAACTTTGGGTTAATTTTTAACCTTTGGGTGTTCTTCCTAACAGTTTAGATGAAAAAAAAAATCTTTAGAAGTTATCTGTTTAGAGAATACAATTGTTTAGCGTTGACAGAAATTATATGGTACTTAAAATAATTTTCTCAATTACCAAGGTCTATTCATTTCAGTTAATAGGCAAATAAACAGTACAGAGCATTTTGCATACAGCCTAACATGAATCAGAAAATCAAGAGGATTGTGGAACACCAGTTAGGTTGGTCAGTGCACTATGCTGACTGCCACTTGATGAAAAATATTAATATTTTTTCCTTCCAGTATTTCATCTTATCAGCTACCGTTACCAGAAGAGCAGCCAGGAACTTTCTCATTCCATGATTTTAAATTACTGTGACTTTTCTTTCTCTTTGATTATTTTCACTGTGTGGGATCAATCTCTGACTCTGTCTTCCATGCTGATGTGAGGTATACTGAAACATTTTTCCGTCCCTTTCATCAAATCTGTTTGAGAAGAATGACAGCTGTAAACTGACAGACTAATTTTGTGGTAAATGGAAAATATGTCATTCAATGTGTTTCCCAGAAGTTTTTCTACCATCGTATATATTCCATGTTTAATTAGCATATTTACAGCATCATCAAAGAGAAGTGAATGTTTGTCTGTCAGTGCAGCATCCAAGTTTTGTGTGCTGCATGGCTGCCTCATTTCTTATTCCTGAGAAAAAAAATCAAAGATTTATTCTATATGAGTGTTTTATTTAATCAGGTTTTCTGATTCTTACCAAAAGTAGAGGCAAAAGAGGTAATGAATAGCCTCTGAGGTAATACGGGAAGCTTCCAAACTGACCACCAGAAACACGGAGCCCAACTCAAACCTCTTTAGGACTGGAAGACACTTTCTAGCACCTTCACTTCACTGAGAATCAAGCCCTTGAGCTCCAAGCTGCATCCAAGTGTGTAAATGCAAACTAAGGCAAGTCAGTGTACATTTTTTGAAAATTTTTTAATACCTGCTGAAAATGTGCAATTTTAGTAACATGTTTCTTGATTTGAACCCAAGGCATAGTACTGAATTCTTCCTACATTTTTTTTCTTAAAGTCACAAATTCCCTTCCTGATAATAAGATTAAGCAGTTTAACCAAGAATATCTTCAAGTGTTTCAATGTCTTTAAACTTCATTAAGACATAAAGCCAAAGATGAATTACTTCTTAAAAGATATTCTATGCTATGTTTATAATGATTCAATGTACATGTCTGGAATGTGTTGATTCCATGAAACATCACTGATGGTGAATTTCTGAAACTAGGCAGCACTCCAAATGGCTGGATCCAGGACAGGTTCCAGTAAGCTGAATACATATACTCTGCAGAGTACATGCAAGACACATAGTTCAGGCAAAGTAAAAGAAAAAAAAAAGTCTGGTTTTGAACATATAATTAGATAACTGTCACCATTTCAATTTCCAACCAATATCGTGTTAAATAAAAAAAAATATTTTACTTCAAGTAAAATAGATCAGAAACACTACCTCCATTGGATGCATTTTCAGTATACTATATTGAATTTGTTCAAGGCAAAATTTAAATCAAAAGGACGTCCTTTCATGTTTATATCTGTATTTCTCTTTGACAGTTACTGTGGATAAAGCTCAGGAATATAAGTCCAAGTCGCCATTTTAATTCACTCTGAAGATAGCAAAGGAATCTTGCTTTAGCTGCAGCAGTTTCTGATACAGTGATTCATGAGAGACACCAGATCAAAACAATGTAATTTGGGAGAGTATAATGCAGAAACATTATTATCAGCTTTTTTCATTTCTTTTTTTTTCTTATTCTCTGTGTACATAATCTACATACCACATTTATCTTTTGAATGTATGTTTTCTTTTCCATATTAGCCCCTCATCCCAAATGATTATTACATTGCTTTGTGTTTCTGAAAGTGTTAGTCATGTGAAATGGCACTAAAATAATTTTGCCTTTTCTGTCAAAGGAAATGAAAACAAAATTACTTTTCCAAGTTGTAAGATTGTATTACTATTGACATGAAGAAAGCTAAAGCAATAACTTCTGATGATGTGCTAATAAATAATATATATATTTATATATATTGTGCCTCTCCACCTTTTACACCACTTTAAACCCAGAGTGACTTCACTACAGTCAACACTTATAAATAAGAGGAGAATCTGAGACACTATGTGGTTATGAATTATGTATTACTGGCAAGCAAAGCTTCAAGTGTTTTGCATACATGACTGCACTGCTGTGTTACAGCCTAGGTGTGAATAAATAAAAGTGAAATGTCAGAAATTGAGCAAATATTCCTCTCATAGTAATGATAGGACATTATTTTTAGCAATCTGATCTCTGATAAATTCACATTCTCCTCTATCCTCAGTGGTGTTGAAGACAGGGAGGTTTTAGTGGTCATTCCAGCCAAGATTTCTCACCCTTTTCAGAGATTTGTGCAGCCTGGAAAAGCATCTGAATATTCTCTTTTCTCCAGCCATTTCTCGAGACAGAACATTAATGATACTAGTATAGTTAAGGGAAGTTAGCACTGTGAACATCTTCAGATTCATTGATGCCCTAGCATATATTCATCAACAGATGTGATGCCTAGAGCATTGTTTCATTCAAATCCAGAGCTAGGCTCAAACTTGCACTTCTGGATTCACATCTCAACTGTTCCCCTGTAACCTCAAGAAGGAACAAGAATGTGAATTCTGAGATCATCTGTAGTTTATGAAGTTTCTACTTGACTGAATACTATGTTCACAGAATCACAGAATCATAGAGGTCCTACTAAAGCAGGCTACCTACCATAGGTAGCGCAGGAAAGCATCCAGGCAGGTTTTGAATATCTCTGGAGAAAGAGACTCTACAACTTCTCTGGGCAGCTTGTTCCAGTGCTCTGTTAATTTCACTGAAAAGAAGTTCAGATAGAACTTCCTGTGGTCCAGTTCGTGCCTATTGCCCCTTGTCCTGTCACTGGGCACCTCTGAAAAGAACCTGGACCCATCCACTTGACTCCCACCCAGAAGATATTTATAAGCACTGATAAGATACCCCCTCAGTCTTCTCCAGGCTGAACAGCACCAGGTCTCTCAGCCTTTCCTTGTAATTCTATGATTCTTAGGTAAACGAGATGCCTCCATGCCCCTGTCATTTTTGTAGCCCTCCGCTGGACTCTCTCCAGTAGTTCCCTGTCTTTCTTGAACTGGTAAGCGCAGAACTGGACACAGTACTCCAGATGTGGCCTCTGCAGGGCAGAGCAGAGAGGGAAGATCACATCCCTCAACCTGCTGGCCATGCTCTTGTTAATGCACACCAGGATACCATAGGTCTTCTTGGCCACAAGGGCACTGCTGGTTCATGGCCAACTGGTTGTCCACCAGCATACCCAGGTCATCTCCTTCAGAGCTCCTTCCATTAGGTGAGCCCCCACAACATGTGGTGATGCATGTGGTTATTCCTTCCTAGGTGTAGGACTTTGCACTTGACCTTGTTGAACCTCACCAGATTTCTCTGCCCAACTCTCCATCCTGCCCACGTCTCGATGAATGACAGCACAGCCTTCTGGTGTGCCAGCCACTCCTCTCAGCTTTGTATCATCAACAAACTTGCTAAGGGTGGACTCTATCCCTTCATCCAGGTAGTTAATGAGGATGCTGAACAAGAATGGACCCAGCACTGACTCCTGAAAAACACCACTAGCTACGAGCCTCCAAACAGACTCTGCACTGCTGATCTCAGCCCTCTGAGCTTTGTCACTCAGCCAGTTCTCAGTCCCCCTCACTGTCCAGTCATCTATCCCACACTTCCTAATCATGTCCATTTTTCTTCATTGGTTTCTCAGGAGAAATGAAACTGCACCAAACATTCTAGCAGGTAGACCTAAGTCATATCAGCTACACTTGCTATCTGGAGGGAAGAGATGCAAGTCCATCACCACAGACTGAGTCAGAGGTGTAGGCAGCAAGAAGAAACGAAGAATACAAGGATGAGAGCTGACTCTCTTGAGAACCAGAAAAGGACATGGCTAACTTAGAAGAAACCTTGGTACCATCAGGTGCCACAGCTGACCAAGAGCTAATAGGGTTAGCAGTGAATTTGTTCTGACCCGTTAAAATGGTCAGCCACAAAGTCAGATTCTCTTTCCTGGAGATTTTCATGTGCAGACCGATTTTTGAGGATTAATGCTTAACTTCAGACGACTATTCAGATGACTAAAAAAAGTAAGTAAAGAAAGATGGAATGAATCATAGTGGAAATGAGAAATCTTTCCTTTAGACCAAATGGACTTGTGACCTGAAGCATAAGGAAATGGATACAGTAATAGTAATGAGCTCTGTGTCTGTATTTAAGGTGTGTTTACATTCAAAATGGAATTTCTAGTAAGGTAAAGTACTAACTGAAAATGCAGCTAATGTTTCTAAATCTCCCCTAAGAATCTCTATACAAATTCTCACGGAATAATAGTTATACATGGATAACTCCGAAGATGCAAGTCAGAGTGTAGGGAAATCAAATGGAAGAAAAATCACTTTTTGTTTACCTGATTTTTCAACTTTGATCTTAATTAAATTAAATGTTATATAATTGAAAGTCAGACATCTGATTAACTTTCATGTTAGTAGAGTATGATAAAGGAATGTACTCAGAAGCCCTTAATAAAATAGAAAGTTTTCATGATATTTTAAAGTCTTAACTTTGCTAATAGTCCTAAGAGAATGATATGTAACCAGATATTGCTCAAAATGTATCTATGATCCATGCATGTTTGTCATTTGCGTTAGCTTAATTTTACAAGGAGACAGTTTTATCAGGTTCTGACTTGAGTTATATGAGTATAAACTTGAGTTTAATCTGTCATTTCAGACATCCTCCAAATATATGTACATTTGGTCTTCTGTAACACCTGTTAAAAATCAGATGGGTAACTCTGGAAATAGAGCCTGCAGCTGCATATGGCACTCTCTTCTTTAAAGCATAATCTCTCTGTTCATTTTCACCCTGCTGCAGGCTACTTTTAAGACTTTTATTTATATGCTTTCTTTCAACTCTTCCATATACATGCAGCTACTCACCGTACAGCCCACTCAGCAGCGATAAACATTTCCGTGGTGACTGTAATGACAGCAAATATGACCTGGTAGTCTGGTTGTTTAACTGTTAGTTGATTTATTTCTATGTAATTAGTAACTTTCTGTAAGTTCTGGAATAACTTACCTAATCTACACTATGCAAACCTGTCTGTTCAGAGCTGGTTTGAGTGCTATGAACCAGAGCAGTTTAAAACTTTCCAAAGAGCACAGTGAGCATTTCATCAAATCAGTACCTCCAGTTCCTCACAACTTCTGTGAGATTCTGCTTCTTGAATCCAATTAGCTGAACAAATACCTAGGAAAAAAAAAAAAGCATTGTTTTTATCACGAAGCAGAAAACAGAATAGGCACCAAGGGATGTAGCATTTTCTCCTCTCACATCTTGCTGACTGTGAACTTGAAAAAAATCAATGTGGAAAAACATATATACTGTGCATATAAATTTCACATTATTGATGTAATGAGAGTTAGAAAAGCATATGTAACATATGTAACTAGATTTTGGGGGCTTCCATGGGAATGGTTAGGGAATTAATACCTGATGGTTAATCTGGCATAAGCCTCTATATAGCAGATAAAGAATTTTATGTACCTGATTTGCACTATGACATTTTGTCTATAAATATAGATGACTTTTGTATTTGGATTAAATTTAGAATGGTCCCATAAGCTTTGTTGCAAGAAGTGGTAAGTAGCTCAGACTGATTTTTACATATAGAGCTCATGTGCCATGGACCATTTGGCATACCTAGCAGTATAGAAATATGGGGAAATATTGAAATATTTACGCAGCTGCAAATGGAAGTGTCTGCAACAAACAGTCCAAATACTTACAAATGAAGGCAAAGGGGTGCTTTGTCACAGCCTAACTTTGAGAAGAGAAGCAGAGAGGATGGAGAGAAGAGACAGTATAGAATCATCAAAAACAGTATGATCTGGAAGAGAGAGGGAAGGAAGAGGTATTTTATTATACATTCAATGATCATGGCCATGAGCCATGCCAATGTTCAGGTTGAGTGAGAATTTTGTATTCAATGGCTAGTTCTCCAAATGTAATTTATCTGTCATTTTCAAAATGTATGCTTTGGGTAACGAATGCAGGGTAAATAGTAGTGCCCAAACACAGATGTAAAACAGGTGAGATTCTGTGGTAGGTTCATAGAGCCTTTCAGGTATATGTTCCTCATGGCACATTCTTCGAGTGGTCAATAAAACCTAGCACATGTGACTTTCTTGTCAGGCATTCTTGTAGATCACACTACTTGGTGTTCTTTCCTTAACACCTTAAGGTTCCTTGGATTCTTTGATTATATGACAACATTGGCTCATATCTCAGAAAAACAACTCCCTATGGAATTCTATTTCCCTTGTCACAGTGATAGATTTTCAAACATTCTGGAATCAAGTGGGCTCAACTCAAATCAAGTCCAGGAGGCCAGAAAACAAAGGGAGGAATAAAGGCAGGAAGGGAAACAAAACTTTAAACTAAACAACGGGAGGTATATTCACAAAATTTTCTCATTCTTATGCAAATCTCATTAGGTTTTCTGGCCTGAATAGTAACTTCTGAAAACCAGGGGCTGACAAGTCTGGGAGGTCTGTTCAGGCTTGAAAAAAGAAGACTCAGAGGGGATCTGATCCACATCTATAGATATCTAAGAAGCAGGAGGCAAAGGGATGAGGTTGGACTCTTCTCTGCAGTGTGTGGTGATAGGATGAGGGGAAATGGCCACAAACTGATGCATAGGAACTTCTGTACCAATGTGCATGGGAACTTCTTCACAGTGCAGTGACGGAGCACTGGCACAGGCTGCACAGGGAGGTGGTGGAGTCTCCTTCTCTGGAGACGTTAAAGACCTGCCTGGACGCCTACCTGTGCAACCTGGGCTAGGGAGCTGCTTTGGCAGGGGGGTTGAACTAGATGATCTCTAGAGGTCCCTTCCAACCCCTTCAATGCTGTGATTCTGTGATTCTGAGTTTGTGATTTTCTTTGGCTTTTAAATATGATCCTAAGCTGGTAGAGGCTCAGTAAGTGACTGTCATGAAGCAGGTGGAGAAGTGCCATGAAATCTTTGGTGTGCAGCGCAGGCTTTTTTTGCACGTGTTTTGGTTTGCTCCTGTTTTCTCAAGGGGCTCCAAGTAGAAAATGTACTTGGCTTTCAGAACAAGGGAAAGAAATAGCTCTTGAGTTCTTGTGGGGTTTGCCACCCCCTGCCTTTTAGAAGACTGGAGTAACTCTGGCTGAGGACCCTCAAGGAACTTCACATAAATGTCTGTGACAAAACTTCCTCTCAGCCAGGAGAGTATGTAGTTCCCTGTTCCCCAGGTCCTGCAGGCAGGGCAGGGGGACTCACCAGCAATATTAACTCTCCTTGGGCATTTTCCTCAGGCTGGGTTGCATTGCTTGGTTTTCCCTCACTTCAAATAACAGGTTATTTCAAGGGAGTTTACAAGATGAGTGATGAGAAGCAGGAAGGAGGCAAAACTGCAAGTTTCTTGCAAAAGGTGAGGGTCTTCATGCCTTGCCCCCCTACTTGTGATAGCCGCTCCCGTCACAGAGCTTATTCGTAACTGTGTCCTGGCAGGAATTCTTCCCGACAGACATGTGTCTGTGTGTCATTCAGAAAATTCCTCTCCCTCTTTCTCTCAGCCACAGGCACATACTGCCACCACCAGATCAAATGAATCCCTATGATAAATTGTGGGACTTTTTTTTTTTAAGGCAGGACAATGCTATCAGGTTTTCCCAATTCGTGATAAAATGATAGCTGCTAGGATGCCACACGCTGATACTTTCAAACCTTTAGATAGAGCTGACAGAGATTTCTCTGGCAGATGATTTTCAGAACGAAAATACAGTTATTCATAGAAAAATATGATCTTAATACTCTTCGTTTTTCTGTTGTAAAATGGTTTAGAAGGATTTTTGTTTGGCTGCTTTTGTTGTGGTTTTGTTAAGAATTAGACTATTCCATCCTGTTGAATCTAATTAAAACTATTTGAAATTCAGTTAAGTAATATATTGAACAATTTTCCTTCGTCAGAATATAGTTTTGTAGGAAAAACTACCTTTGTCTGTGCCCAAACTGTGCAGAGAGGAGTATCTCTCCTAACACATCCCAGCTTTTCATCTGGTCAGGCTGTAACAGTGCAACACAAAACATGCAGCTCAGTCAGGAGGACTGACCTGTGCAGGCAATAAGCATCAGAGCTCTGAGATGTGCACTGATGCCATTGATCAGACTGCTATAGTTACCATAAGGAAATGTGTCACTTATGGAAAAAGCAACAGTAGTTCAGTAATCAACAACAATGAAATCTTTTTCATGATTCCTAGATGCCGAAATGTATTTTTAAAACATGAACATTTTTTCCTGCCTTTGCAAATGAAAAAATATGATGTGATATGCATTTTCCAGAAAAACTGCACCCTGCCCAGGTATCCATTCCTTACAATTTCCTAAATACTCAAATTCTGGATATCAGAAAACTATATATTTCATATACTTACAATGATTAATCATTGGAAAGGAGACAGATCATTAACGTGAATATTATTTATGCGTTTTAGTTGTCAGAGTTTGGTTTCTGTTAGAATCATGGCTACAGATGCGCTGAAAAGCATTCCATTAACACACAGCTTGCCCTGAAACAAATAGAGTTCTTGCAATGTTCTGGGTTGTACATAGAAGCAGTTAGCATGGATCACTAAGGAACGCAATAATTGCCAGAAACTTACTCTTATTTTCTAAGTTACTCATAGCTGAAAGTCAGATATTTGGAAAAAATACAGGGCAAACCACTATAAGAATTCTTGTCAGTTTTTAGAGGCAAAACATTACATTTGTTGATGTGGAATTGTGAAAATATGGAAGAAAATTATAAGTAGATGCTTCTGTAGCAGCAAAATTATGCCACAGCAGTTTACCCACAGATCTTCGCAGAAACTTATTTATGTTAACAAATGTATTACTATTGTTATTCAACATTTACTGATAGCTAAAAGGAGAAAAGTGTCATATGTTGCCAAAAGCATGCTATAACTTTTCTGGTTTAGAAAACAATTAAAGGTTTGATTGTAATGAGGATTTTGTCAATCCATACAAACTGTAAAACATTTCTTGTCATTCTTCTTTGCTGTTCACCTCAGGAGGGAATAACCTGTCCTTGATCGCTTTCAAGAAAGTAATGAAGTTGCTTTAGGAACATTTAAAAATATGCTACTGTGAAATTTGTTTGCGCTTTGCAAACCCATTCCAACTTTTCCTGATGACAGCAATAATGTTATCACAGGTAAATTGCATGGGACATTTTACTTTGTCAGCTTCAAACAGGTGAGAATGCTATGGCACGCCCTGCACTGTGATGCTACCCAGATTGACATGGAAAGAATCTTAGATAATTTTTCAACTATTAACAATTCCTTTTATATTAGGAATAGACTACCTAGCAAAAAAAGAAAAAAAAAATATTCAAGACTGGGAATAATTGAGAGTACCCCTTTTCAGTGACTGAATACTGTAACTTTTTCACAATATGCCAGAAGATATTTCTGACAAAGTCTTAAAATAGCAACACATTTTATACAGAGTTGAGAATATGACATGAAGTATTCAGAATGGATAAACTACAGGAAAGCACTGATGACAAAACATTTAGTCATAAATATACTTCTTATCTGAAAGCATACCTTGACAAAGAAGAACAAACAGAGATGTCATGGTGTGAATGCCTTCATTTTAGCAAAAAAAAAAAAAAGTTTTAGTCATATTTAGTCCTTTCCTGATTGATAAAATGATAAAAGCCTTTTCAGGAGGTGTTAGGCCTTTGTAACAAGGTAGAATTTGAGAGAGAAAAAAAAAAAAAAAACCTGATTATGGACGCATAATATTGCACATAGGGAATGAGAGATTGCTAAGAGACTGAACATAAGAGATTTAAGAAGTCTGGTAAAGGAAATGATTTAATATTTTACTTCATAGTCCTAGTTTTTCTCACAGTTTTTGAAAATCAACAACTTGTCTCCGAAAACACTGAAAATAATGTTTTCTTTGTTGATACAGGAAATCTGGTCAGTTTGGAAGGTTTGTGCTAATTGTTGGATATGCTAAGGCTGAAACACAAGCTAGTTAATTTCAGTTGTACATTTTAGATGTCCTATGTCTGAGTCAAACACATTAAGGACGCACTGAAATGTATGGAACCTGACAATAACAACTATTTTGAACAATGAATTAATATTTTGAAATACCATCTTTGAACACAGAAGGAAAAAAGTGATATATTAAAATGTTACCTTTTTAATGTGTTTTCCTTCTTCACAGACCAAACCTAGGCTCAAGCAAGCAGCTATCTCTGATAGGGCTGACAAAAATAGCAACCTCCCACTATGTGCCTACATCAAAGACATGTAGACCAGGTGTCTGATTTTTCTGAGTGAGGATGGGATAGGGCACAGTGTCTCCCAGGAGAGTAAGGCTTTCCTCTAACCCAGTTCTGTCCATTTCCCTTCTCCCTTTCCTTCTCTGAAAGGAGTAGAGTTGCAATTTGATTTTACCCAATCTGTAGAGAACCTTTTAGTTGACTCTCCTTGTTTCTATCCTTTGATGATTTTATTCAAATACATCAGGAGCAGAAGGATATCTTGGGTTATAAAGCCCTACTATCCACAGAATAGTATAGATCATGTGGAATATCGTGGATTTTCTGGAGGGTCTGACCTGATGGCCATACACAAGAAAATGGAGAAGAGATGGTCCTGATCTTCTGCAAAGAAGGGAACTGGGAATGCCACAAATTCACTCAGAAAGTTCTATTAAAACAACTGCTTTCATTATTCTCAGACCAAGTACCATATGCATAGAGTCCATCGTCCAGATTGCATACACCAAATGAGCATAATGGTGTAGTCTATAACCATCATGGCCTCTCTCCTATGGGGTCAGTGGAGTCTGGGAACTCATATTTCTTACTTCTGCAGCTAGCAAAGCTAGCAGAAGTGTAACATTCAGCAGATGATTCACAGAGGTGTTGTTTAATGTACTGGAAATGAGTGCCCTCAGCCTGCTATTTTTGGCAGCATCCTGAGTGTTTTTTACAGAAAAATCAGAAGCTGGACATGTATTTTCCCTCATTGTACGTCTTAGTTTCTGTGGAAGGGCAATGAGCACACCCCTAGTCCAACCACAGGCTTGATGTGGATAGCTGAAGCATCCAGGGATCACTGCAGTTCTAACTTTCATGGGACATGGGACAGATTCTGCTTCACACTGTCAATATTTGCTATTCTAACTGTATAAAACTGGTAGAAAACCTGTGTTCTAATCCTAGATATCATCATTAGCTTTGAATGAGAAGTTTTGGGTTTTATTTCCCACTTAGATCTCTGGCACAATCAATGTGAGAGGAATGCTAGGGTTTCAAAGACAAGCACACCCAGATTTCATGCTCTGTACAGCATTAATTTATGGCCTTGTGCATGTGCATTCTGATACGGTCTTCAATTATACAGTCATTTGCCTCATATAGAGCACTAAATGAACTGTGAAAAGAAAGGAAGGACTGCAGGTAGGCTTGTTAAGTTGGAACCCAGGAAATTTGAGACTAAGAATCATTACATGCTATTGTACAAACTCTGTATTAATTCACTCACCTCAAAGATGAAGTCTGGGTGGCAGAGATCATTTTCCTATGACATTTCCTAATATTTATCTCACCCAATATCTTTTTATTTTTTTTTTTCTTTGAGGCGGTTATACAACTCCTTATTATAGCCATTATGGTAATGTGCAATATACAAATCAAGTCTGTAGCAATCAGTTACCTTCTACCTATAATGAGAGAGGAATGTAAAGTTAATATTCTTCTTTTCACTTTGCCCTTTACGTTTTTGCCTGTGTGTGCCTTGTCTTATCCATTTTCCATTGCTATGCACAACACATCTCTTTTGTTGGAGCCTCTTTTGATCCCACTAGGACAAATTACCCTGATGGGCCAGGCCTCATTCTGACATACTTATGAGGACCAGTTAGGTTATCGTTACAGAGGGCTCTCAGGGAGATGTGGTTATGCAGTGTCATGCTGTAGTTCACAATTTCCCCAGACGCATACCCCTTCTGCAGCATAACTGTTGTGCTTAGAGGGCTACAACCCAACGATTGCAGTTCCCAGCCATTTTTGTACATACACAGCTGAAGTCTAAGTACCACAGAATAGCATTTACCACATAGGTAGATCCCTTGAAAAACAGACCTCAGGAAATTCTACTTTGTCTTTACTCCAGTTTTCAAAGTAATAACTTTTTAAGCATTTGATTCTTTCGATTCTCATCAGTTTTCCAATTTTTGGAACAAGTTTCTGTAAACTTACTCCTTATCCTGGGGGAAGTTGTATTGTATTTTCAATTTCTTCTCCATAATATACCTTTTTATATTCACCTTTTCTGAAGGAAAATTCCAGATAGGAACAGGAATCGAGATAAGAAGACTAGTAAAGGCTATGAGAAAAAAGTAAACATACACATATGCTTCCTCAAGAAAACCTTTATATTGTGGGTTTAGGGCTAATGATGATGCTTTTCCATCTATGTCTTCCTTATCCTGGTAGAGATCACTATCAAACAGTAATGCATTTTGTCTCTACGGATGTGACATTCCTTAAGTCTTGGGAATTCGATCATTCCAGCAGTGCCCACAAGCCCAAAGCTGTGTAGGGCAGTTTAAGAGCTGATGTATCAGAGTGATTTATGGGAAAGAGATGCTTACTAGTGCCTAACATTGGCCAAAAACACATCAGGATTTACAAGATAAAATGCCTGACATCCTTGCTTCTCTGGAATATTTTGTTTTGAAAAACCAACCCAGCAATGGCAACTAAAGCCAGTGAACTGGTGGAAAAAGCTGTTAAGATCTTAAAAAATCTTTTGCCATGACTTTCACAGTGGACAGGGAGTATTCTGATCATTCAGAACTTCTCTCCTTCCACATCACAAGAATCGTTCGGTCCACCCACACTGAACTCTCAAATTCCCTACTTTCAATGATAATGAATTGTTCACCACTACATTATACCACATCTTAGTTTTAAGTGTGCTACAATTTAAAAAGACATTTTCAAAGAAAATTGCACAGAGTAAAGCTTAATGGGCACCTCAGAACCTACTCCATATGTTAGAGCTATTAATAAAACTTCAAAAATAATAAAAATCCACAGTGAGCTTGTGCAGAATTACTTCTTGATGATATTAAGATTATACTGAAACTGATATGCTATCTGTGTAGGTTAATACAGTAGCATTGTTTTTTCACATGGAATCCAAATTGGATAAATTCAATTGTCCAGAGAAGAGTTTCCATGCCTGCTTTTTACTCTGTGTTATTCTCAGTGACTAGTATCATCTTATTTCTTAAGCTTGGAGATTATCACAAATGAGATAATTTGTGGGGAAGTATTCTCATCCATTGCATGGGATTTTTAACTATACAGAGCCCATTAAAACTGACAAGAACTGTGAGGCTAAAACTCTGTCATTTGGAGAATATGCCATTCTCAGTGGTTATCAAGTGTATCACACAGTCATGTGAAAGGCTTCTATTATCTCATAGAGTGCCAACAGGGGACTAAAACCCGACACTGAAAACCTTCAGAGAAATTTCTCCTACTTCAAAATAAATGAAGCTACTCATACCTGAATGTCTCCTGTCTAGATAGGGGAAAAACGAAAAACATAGTGATCTTAACACTACCATTTAGAGTCAAATGATTGCTTCCTTCCAGTGTCAATCTGACTAATTCATCAAGAATCATAAAAAAAAAAAAATACTGCTGTTATATACCTCATTATACCAGAGGAAACCAGTTAATGTGCTTTATGGGCACGGGCGCACATGGGCAGGTCATCATCTGTTTAGTAATCTTGGTTCACTGATAGAATCAGTGGATGTCCTGAGTCCACAGTCTTTTTAAGATGTTCAATTCCTCCTGCACACTTATCATTGCTCCTTCCTGCTATAGTCCTTGCAGACCACGCATGAGAACCCTGCAGAGTCATGAGGTAATATGATAGCTATTTTAATGACTGTTTGTAAAGGATTTACTGTACCATTTACCATGTGCAGTGATTCACACTAAATACTACCCGGTACATCCTTTCCAGTCTGTAAATAACTAGTAATCCCATGTTATGAGGATGGTGTATAATCAAATTCTGTAAATTCTCATTTTGAAAATAGTCAAGTTCATTAAAGGTTAAGAAGAACCAATTCTTCTCAAACAGAGATAGACATCCTCCCTTCATGCAGTTTTATTTAGAAAGGTTTATAAGTGTCAATTAAACAGAAGACAAGAAGTTAACTTGCAAAAGGCAACACATCCCTCACTCTCAAATGTTAAAGAATCATAAAATCACAGAATCACAGGGGTTGGAAGGGACCTCTGGAGACAATCTAGTCAATCCCCTGATAAAGAAGTTTCCCTACACTAGCTTGCACAGGAAAGCATTCAGGTGGGTTTTAAATATCTCAGGAGAAAGAGACTCCACAACCTCTCTGAGTAGCCAGTTCCAGAGCTCTGTCACCTTCTCAGAAAATAAGTTTTTCTCATGTTCAGATGGAACTTCCTGTGTTCCAGTTTGTGCCCATTGCCCTTTGTCTTGTCACTGGGCACCACTGAAAAAAGCCTGGCCCCATCCACGTGTCTCCCAATCTTCAGACATTCATAAGTGTTGATAAGATCCCCCTTCAGTCTTCTCTTCTCCAGGCTGAACAGCCCCGACTATGTCAGACTTTCCTCATCAGGGAGATGTTCCAACCCCCAAGTTATCTTTGTTGCCCTCTACTAGACTTTCTCCAGTAGTTCCCAGTCTTTCTTGAACTATGAAGCCCAAACTGGACACAGAACTCCAGATGTGGCCTCATCAGGGAAGAGCAGAGTAGGAGGATCACCTCCCTCAACCTGCTGGCCACTCTCTTTTTAATGTACTCCAAGTCACCATTGGTGTTCTTGTCTACAGGGTCATGCTGCTGGCTCATTGCCAACCAGCTGTCCATCAGCACACACAGGTCATTTTCTGCAGAGCCCCTTTCCAGCATACCATCCCTTAACCTGTGCTGATGTTTCTGATTCAAGGACCTCAGGTTTGCCATCATGGAGGATAATCTGGATCTGGGGATTTATATTTTCTTTCAGGGAATCCTTCTGCCCAGGCATCAGTTTATCTTTACACTTCTCCCCTCTCCTTTCTCCAAGGATTCTTTGACAAATAAAATGATTGAAAGGTTAGTTTCTAACTCTATGCAGACTACTGAATTTCCACTTTTCCTAGAGAATGCAAACATTTTAAGAGCAGATAGAATAAAGTTATTTCCTTCTCAAGCTGAAATTCAATTCTGATACTGAATAACTACATATAAATTAGTCCAATAATCACATATGTTGTAAGGGAGTTTTGGAGGTCTTCTGGCTCAGGTCTCCACAGGACTAATTTTAAAGTAAATTCTAGTTGCAGAGTTATATTAGAATCTTTTCCAATTAATCTTTAAATACCTGGAGGTGGACTTCAGAAAACTTCACTGAGCAAGTTTTTCCAGTGTTTGACCACTGTGAATTTTTCCTTAACTGCTAGTTGACTTTTCCCTTCTGATGCCTCTTCTCCTCTTACTCTTTTCTCTAAATCCTGACATTAGATAGATGAGGACAATTCAAGACTACTCAAGAGCCTTAAACACACCTTCTTCAGATTACATAAACCCATTTCTCTTGGTATCCCCTTATACAACATATTTTCCTATTCCTTTATCATCTAGGTTGTCTTCCACTGGACTTGCTTCAATTCCTCAATATCTTTCCTTCTAGGGTACCCATAAAATGACTACAGTACTTCTGATGAGGTCAGCTGAATCCTGTTGGACCCTTGAAACACAACTGATTTTCCCTGCACTGACTGAAATCTTTTGAATCTTTTTTAGATGTTAGGCATTACATTATATTTGCAAAAAATAAATAAAACCACATAACCATCATCTCTGGAACTTATGCAATTGACAATTTTTAGATGTGTGATTATTTTCCTACAAGAATATCTGACAATTTGTAACTAATATTCAGTTAACTTGTGCAGCCTACAGAATATTATGTATTAGCCAATCACGATTTGTTTTGTAAACAAAACATGCCCTGCAGGCTGAATCGTCATGAAAGAAAGGTTTTTCTCATATACATAACATTGTCATTTATCTTTCTCGTCGGGTCAGAGTGTTAGTAATAGATGTCCCTTAAGTCTGTCCTGCTTTATTAGTTAAAATGTTAATTCTTAAAAATTCCTGGAACTTGTAGTCCTGAACCATCCCTGAATCAGAAACACGAAACTGTACCTTTGAATTTCAGACTTTGATTTTCCATTACATAAGCCCCCAGCAAGCCTCAGCCAACAGTAATCTCTCTTTTATTCCTCACTTCTCATTTTGAACTTCCAAATCTTGTTGATCACCTTGCTCCTTACTACAGTGCATAAACAAACAATGAAAAATAGTTTACTTCTATGCCCTTTTTTGCTTGTAAAATTTGTTCTTGGAGAGGATTATCTCTGAGTCCAGCTGTTTACTTTTTTTCTATTTTTCTTTTTCTGTTTACTGAAAGGTCTTGGCAAGCTTTAAATTTATCCTCTTTGCTGTCAGTGCTACTTTGAAATATAGTTAAGAAATAAAGGAAACTAATGACATCATTATTATTATTCCTTTGTCTTGAAAGAAATGGATTATTTTCATGGCAATGAAGACTAATGAAATATTTTACATTAATATTCAGTGCTCTTCTTCACCATGTAAGCAGCTTCCTTTGACTGCTTCTGTATTAGTATGTAATAATCATGAACACATATTTCTACCTGAGCATTTTGATTAAGATATTATTCTAAAAAAATAAATAAACAAAACAAAAATAAAATAAA
>VXAB01001891.1:232562-297741 GCA_013399175.1 Odontophorus gujanensis
AAAATAAAATAAAATAAAATAAAATAAAATAAAATAAAATAAAATAAAATAAAATAAAATAAAATAAAATAAAATAAAATAAAATAAAACCCTGTATGTTTTTCTAGGTTTTCTTCAGTGATACTCATACTATTAGCAGTTAAGACCCAATGCCCAGGTGTGCATGCAATGTTACACTATGTTAACTCACTCTGAATGCAATCCACAGTCTCTTCTCACCCTCAGGTGGGTTCTAATACAGGAAAATGGATATAATAGAAAACAGAAATAGAAAACTGTGTTGCAGGCCTGCAACTCTTGCAGAAACTGTGCATTTCATGCAAATTTTCCTAAAAGAATTATGACATAGTATGTTTACACAGCAGTCAGACTGGATAAGTAGCACGCAGACTTGGATCACAGAGGTTGGGAAAGCCCGTTACAGACTACACAGAGGATTATGTCTGAATGTCACAGGACGATGCAGTGACTGCTTTACACAAAGTGTTACAGAATCAACCCATCTTTCATGCAAAGGACTGGATTAGCCTTTAGCCATCCTTCTAAAGGTATAAGTCACTGCCCTAGCTTAGAGGTACAGTTGCCCTCCTGATCTTTTACACCAACAACACGAGACTACCAAAATACTAAATATCAGAGGCTGTACCATTTTTCTGTCTAACAGAAAGTTCAGACACATCAGACTTCAGCTTTCAAAAGCAGAAATTTCTCCCGAATTATCAATGCTGCCTATGCAAATGAGCAGCACTTTCATCTGTACTGCATGAGTGCCCAATATTCAGGCTCACTTGGGCTACACTCAGTGAAGAGGAATTGTCTTGGGCCACGGGTCACTCCAAAAGTAATGTCTCCTATTTATTTTCATGGAAACTGCAAAAGATACAATTAGCACAATGACTCTGTTTGATAGAGCAATTTCTCAGCTACAAAACACTACTTTTCAACCATTGGCTATGCAATTTTGCCAGCACTGAAAAGCTGTTTTTGTAAAAATCTGCACCAGCAAGTGTCAGTGAATGTCAGTGGGTGCAATATTTTCTACATGAAGGAATTCAATGACATACCTTTGCTTCATACACACTTCCATGTCACATACCATTCTGTCAGACTGCCCTTCTGCTGCTATCTGTTACAGGGCAACAAAACATAACAGAATGTTGGTGGTAAGTTCCAATCTCTACTATTATATCTTCAACATCCACCTCTGACATTGTGGGCCAGCATAATAAAATAGGAGGCCTTACTTTCAGAGCAGTCCTCATACATTCAAGGCTATGCTAGATGCATACCAATAATGAAAACAGTGGTTGTAGCCATGATGTAATTCTGAGAATGCTCATTTTTCACTTGCTGCACGGTTAGAATGTTTTTAAGACTATCTTTATTTTGTGAAAGGTGAGTAGACTGCATTTTTATCTACAGAACCACTACAAGTGAGATAGCATGAGTTAAAGTGGCTCTGAAATAGAAAATCTGGAATTCTAAATAGAACCTTCATAGTTAAAAATATTTTTTAAATGATGAAAAACTGTAAAAATAGATGTTCAGAATTCTCAATAGTTGTATTCATTACTTATATTCTAGTATCTATGGGAAAAAAAATAAAAACATTTAAGATGGAAAGAAATGCTAAATCGTTTCATTTTCAACCATATTAAGTGGATTTTCTTGAACTCTTGTACCTTCATTCCTAAAGCAAATGTTGCTGTCGTAACACATATCAATACTCAGTCTAACACTTTTTTTTTTTTCCAAAGACTATATTTCTGGATATTGAGTGCACCATATACCCTACAAGGATTAAGCAATTTGGCATGAAAATAGATTGGACACATAATTTGCTATTTTTTAGGTTCTAGATTCTTTGAGGACTGAAGACACCTATTGGTGCCATGTTTTCCCCATAAATCTTCCCAGTGTACATTGGAAGACACTTATGTATATTACTTCACAAGCAGAACGACTGTGGAAAATACAGCTAGTATTTATTCAATTTAGTTTTCCAAATGTAAAAGGTCAGTATTGACTGCATGCAAAACCACAATTGCTCTAAGTCAATATTTTAATCACCTCAGGCTTTCCCTCCTCTTTTTCTCTGAATATATGTGAGACAGAACTTAAATTACAGAGATTTGGAGAATACAGTAGAACTAAACAATTAGTTGAATAAATACAATCAGTAATCTCTGAAACGCTCACGTTTAACAGCAGTCTAAGAAGTGCACAGCAAGAAGTAATGCCTTTCTGAGGCACAGCTGGTAGGGGAACACAACAGAAACAGCTAATGGTCTCAGCTTCTCTGCATAGTGCCAGTGTCTATCTGCACTGTTAGAAAAGAGTAAACCTAGTCCTCGGAGTAAAAGACAATTAAACATTACCTGGTTGTTTCTTTTCCTTTGTTTTCCCCCTTTCTTCTTTGTCCTTTTCCTTTGTCCTTTCTTTCCTTTCTTTTCTTTCCAGAAAATTAAGCAAAAATGTCAAAGCATTCTAGAAAATAAAGACCTCACCTTTTGGAATCTATCAATGACCTTAATATTACATACACACATGTGCTTATACTTCTTCAGAATACCCACAATGTAATCGGGAAGCATAATTTACAGCTCAGGAAGAAATATTAAATTAGAGATAATCTGTCTGCTTTACATTTCTTTTTCACTTTCTCAGTTGTGCTGTGTCATACCTCTGACTACTGTAAGTCTGTATCCTTTTCTTCCTTAGTTCATTTATTTCTACCTTCATAGTTTTCCTTTTGTCTGCAACAATTCACACCCCAGTTACCTTTTTTTGCATCTCTCAGTTTGTCTTTTCTTCTGTTTACTCTTTCCCTTTGTCTTTTCTCTCTTCCTTCACCTTATCCCTGCTACCCAAACTTCATTTGGTTACCTGATATGACAACAGCACTCATTTCAGTAACAATAATCTTACATACAACTCTGCAAAAAGGAAAAAAACTCACTTGCTTTTTAAAGTTTTGTGCATGTCAAGATTGTAATCTAAAGTTAAGGATGAAAATATCAGAATCAGTTCTGTCTTGCAAAACAGTTTTGCTCAAAAAAGTCATGCAGCTAATCCTTTCCAGGTGCAAATTTTCAACATTCTAGCCTGAAGTCATGTCTTACATTTGCAATTTCTGAAAAAATGGGTCAAATTCACTTGTGTCAAAAAGTATCAGCATATACATTCTAGAAAAACAGTTTTACATTTCACAACCTAACTCAGGATTGTGGTCTTCTATGGTTTTGAATGTTTGTTTGTTTGGTTTTTTTTAAGATGGGTTCTGGCATTCTGTCTCACAAAAGGAAGCATAGACAGCTAGCACTCTCCGCTGTAGTCCAGTTCAAATGAGCCTGGAGGTGACAAACCTGGAGAGCAGGAATGAATGAAATACCTTCATGTGGACTCTAACACACAAGCCACTGTGCTCTTCAGTGACACCTGAAATCAACTACGGACTTGTTGATAAGCATGGCAAAAGAGTAAGTTCAGAATCTGAGTACGAGAATGAGTCCTCTGAGGCAAAGATGAAAGGGGCATACATATTCATCTATAGTGTGGAATATCTATGACCAATATCTGTGAGGCAAGCTATCTCTGACACTCAGCAGTCAAACTCCTTTCACTGACACCCAGTCATGTCTAGTCAAGCTTTCCCTCCTCACAATTAGTCTCAACATTTCTGACAGCATGTGGTAAGAAAGATAGTGTTTTTATATTAAATATGAGTTCAGATTTTATCGTATTTCTCACTCTGGAATGCACTCTACATGTGTTTTTTCATAAATGTTCTCAAAATCCTCACCCACAAATTCATCCACTTTAACAACCAGCCAATCCCATGCTGACTTACAAATACATTCATGTGCAGTTCCATGGAGAAAAAGAAGAAAAAAAAATACTGCTGAATCAAAAAATGAGTGAAAAAAAAATCTGCAGAAGTGCAAGTTATTTTTAGCTTTTACAAAGCAGACAGTTTTCAAAGGTTATAAAGTATCATCTTCACATTTCAATAAAAAGATCTCAGAAAAGACCTAAACTTCTGGCATATTTCTCTTCCATACTGCTGATAGCGCACTGCTACAACTCCTACAGTATCCATGGATTCAACATTCACACAATCTACCTACTGCAGAGTTTCAAAAAGGTCTGAGTGTCTCCTGTGGTCTCTCCACCATTATCACTGTTGATGTTGTGGCAGCTGTGGCAGCACCCTGTGGCATTTTTCATGGTCCAGGAACCAGTGGTGCACAGTGGTATATTGTGAACCACAAAGCTGGCCAGCTGCATTGTGGCTAAGTTGCATTAGCAATGAAAGTTAATTGCCATGGCATATCAATTTTCTTTCATCCTGGAAGTACACCACCAGGATTGTTTCACAGGTGGGCAAGAAGCAGCAGTCTTTGCATAAGTTTCTACATTAGAAGGTGGTGACAAGACTCCAGGAAGGGATTGTTTGGGGTGCACAATTTTGCAATATGAGTCACCACTAGAACCATTCTAGTAGTCCAGGGAGCAGTAGGCAGACTCAACCTCACTGTCACACCCAAAGTTCTCTTCAAGGCTGAATAATGAAGAACTAACAGCAGTGAAAAAATCCAGCTGAGAAGCTTTTGTGCAATGGGATCGAAGACAGAGAAACTCTAAACAGAGTGCAGCAGAAAATTAAAATCCCGGAGTTTTACACTTGCATTAGAGTTGAAGAGAAAGAGGGGGGAAAAAAATGCAAATCCACCTTCATTAAGATTCACTTTAAAGATATGGATAGAAATTAATTCTGTGAATTATCAAACAGAGTAGGACCTAAACAGAATATCAGGCAAAAAGAGACAAACAACTTTTTTGGTCACCCACAGCCACCACTATGTATGATTCAACAAGGGAGAAAGAGAAGACAAACACCAACCATAAAAATATATTGGGTTGCTGCTAGTCTCTGTCATTGTTCTTTAAGAATGGCTAAGGTAAGGAAGGGTTAGAGAATGCAACTTCAAAGGAAAGACTTTCTAAGTCATCCCAAGGAAACATCCCTTTTCTCTGTTGGGATCATTATACTACCTACTGTCTCCATATGGAATATAACACTGCTGAATGACAGTGCATAGAAGAAACCTGTTATAGTCGACAGTAATTTGGATTTATGCAATACCGTGAAATGTTTATACAGATGAAGTTGTATTACATTCAAGAAGAAGAAGGTTGTGTTTCTTAGTGATAACCATCCATAAGAGAAATAATATTACTTGCGGACTCTCTATATTTATCCTCTGAGGGTTCATTTGTAATCTTCACACATAAACTTATGGTGAGACACCCTTCAGAGAAGTAAAGAAGATAGGGTACGTTGTATTTTTTTGTTTTCTCTCTTTTTTTTATAAATACAGGTTCAGCTAAGAACTAATGAATTGTTCTGCAGGATTAGTGAGAGTTTTTTCATTTTTCTTTTAAAGCTTTGGTATTAAACCAATTTATTTGACATCTTCTTCCCCAAAAATTATTCTTTACCTTACTTACATTCATACAAATTTGTGCTTTTTGGATTTATTTTTCAGTATTTTGTTTGGAATTTTTGCTATTCATTATGTACTAGTCATTCACTGAGAGGTACTTTTTATGTATGCTAGTCAATAGAATGATAAATATTCTAGTCAAATCTTTCTGTTCGAATATATTAGCATTTGATTTTAACATCTTGCTCAAATTTGGAAGAAAACAAATGTAAAAGATTTGTGAAAATAACTTATGGGATATTGACAAAGTTTACTTAAAACTATAATTGGAATTCTTATTACTGTTTACAAGAGTCAGACAAAATTAGGTCTTAGATGAGGTGGAAATGCATACTTAAAGGTTTTTTTTTTTTTTCAATAAAATACTAAAAGGAAGTAAAATTTCTTTTCATTCATTACAATAACTCCTTTATGCTCTGCAAGCACAGACACATCTTCATAGTGCCTCATCTTTCTTCAGAGCTATGTTTGTGAAGTGCTTGCTGGGTAGATATTTCCTAAGAGTATTAGTGTGAGTCAGATTTTGCTTAAGCATTTCTCAGCACATGGTAAAACAAAAATTGCTATGTTCTTTTGGACAATTTCCATTTGACATATACTGAGGGTCTCATACAGTCAGTATTCAACATTGCTTGTATTTCTAAAGATTCTAGATTTCAGATTTAGGAAAAGTTGTATTCAACTTTGTGGACCACACTATGAGACAGAAAAATGAATTTATCAGAGATTTGATTAAATCAGTGGTTACATTTATTACATAAATAACAGAATAAAGTGTCAACCCAAAACACATTTTTGCTTTTATTGGCTTTCATAAGAATGATGTTTATGAAGCTAAAAAATGTTTAAGAGTCTAATCAGTTGTTATAAATAACATTAAATACCAAGACAAAAAAAGAAAAAAAAAAAAGAAGAAGAAATGTGTAGAGAAAAGTTGAAGAATGTTTTATTTCATGTTTAAAAAAATCTATTTATCTGTGATCTAATGCAAGAATCCAGAGATAATGTCACACTGTTTGAAAGCAAACAGACAGATATTTTTTAGGAGAAAAGTGGAGGAATGTATAAAAATACACGTATAGGTGGTGTGGGATCAAAGAGGATATTTTTATTAATAGCATAATTTAGAAGCTAGATACCAAGGAATGCATGGAAACATACCTGACATTCAAAATTAAGATCAATTATAGGAGCTCTTGGACATTTACATCAGTCTTTTGTTGTTCTTCTTGAGAGATGCTTGTCTTTCAAATATATGTCAGGAAAGAAAGAAATGTGGGATGGCAGTTCATTGGGCTGCAGATCTTACTGCCCCTGGAGACACTACATGTCCATTAGTAGAAGAAAATTATGAAAGCAAACAATAATCATGCAGAAAAGACAGGGGTTCTCAGCAAACCTGTACATATGAAGAAGAAAATATGATTATTTTATTGTGACAAATCATGGTGATAAAATATATCCCTTTTCAACAATTAAAAAAAAATAGCAAACCTACAGTGATCAGAAGACTTTTTAAATACATGGGTATAGTGAACTTGAAATCTTTTTGAAATGGTGATCAAGATCTCTGGTCCAGTAATGTCATTTTTCAGTGAGTCTTGTAAATTGGTAGAAATTTCAGAAAACTGCAAGAAAAAAGTGAAGCTTTTAAAAGAACTTGTCCTGATGTAGTTCAACAACTAAACAATGCAACTGCCAACGCAGGAGAATTAATGGATGGTAACATATATAATATGGAGCTACATATTACAATGACACTAATTAATTAATTAATATCAACACAGGCTCATGAAAAATAGATCTGGTTATTAATAAGAAAAATAATAAGAAAGGAATAAGTACCTGCTTGTTGCTTCTGTGTGTATGATTCATTTTAGAAGGCTCAGTAACACAAGCAAAGGAATAACTAGTATGCAGACATCTGAATATATGAGTAGCAGTTCAAAGACATTTAACAGAAACTCCATTATTTCCATTGAAGACTGTGATTTTACACATGTTAAAGGACTGCAGTCCTCAACCTTTCCCTTGAGAACAGAGATTTCAGTCCTAAGAAGCAGGTTAGCCAATAAGCACAATATTTAGGCTGAAAGGAAAAAATATAATTTGAAGGGCTTGTCTGTTATTTCTAAATCATTAAAGCATTAATTTAAAACTCTTCTTAAAAATGTTTTTGAAATGAACGTTAAACTCAAAGGGGATATCCAGGGAGCTATATATTACAGTGACATTAACACCAAATGGGTTCATCTTGGTTAATGTTCTTACAGTGAATGCCAAAGCAATTCATCATGATTGGCTACATATGGTAAAGTATTAACAAGTTTCATCAGGAAAACATCCTTTGAATGTCATGGTTCCAGCACCTGAGACCTGAAAGGAGCTCAAGACATGCAACATAAACCACTATCACATTTTCAAATGCTATATTGCAAGTGAGAGATTAATCAGGCATCTGATAAGTAGGTTCCCAAATATTTGATTACTTGACAGAAGCTTGCAGTATACTGAGTGATCAGTAAAATGAAAATTAAAGGTGAGTAAATTTTAATAAATAAATTTATTAAACTGAAAAAATCACTTTTCCCACAGAAATCATATTTGGGAAGAAGCTTGATTACTACTCACCAGATATTCTCAGATTGTCCAGATTTTATATTATTGTCTAAGGTGAGAATTAAACTCAGTTCCAGAAGCAATAAAATATAAATCTGAAGTGAGTAGCTGCTGCTGTCTAACACAGAAGAATAGACAAGTTCATTCCAATGCTGAAGGGTCTTCTTTGTACTCAGCCCTCAAAGGATGCAGGAGCTGAGCTTGAGAATGTTACTGGCAGTGCAACCCTGCAAGCATACCTGTAAATGAAGCAGATTGGATTTATGTGGGTCATCTTGGCCAAAATATGGGCTTCCGATTGCATAGAGCCATATGTATCAATATATAGGACAAGACTAGATTATAGAGGCTGCATAAAGAAGCAATATTTGAGATGCATGGAATAAGGATGGAGGAGCTGCAAATGAGCACTTTGTTTGCTTAAATTTTTTGCTCTTCTACACCATCAATGTATACGGAAATCTGTGAAACATCTTCTCCCATTCACAAATGAACAAGTCTGGGGACAGAAAAAGCCATGGTAGCTCGTTAAACTCTGCACTCTGGGAAGGAGAGTAATCTCTTTAGCTCAGATCCTTGATGGTGACTGTCAACATTGCTCAAGAGCTTAGGACGGTAGAATTGTTTTTTAGATGTTCATCAGATTCTGAATTTTCTCTTGAGCTGTTATTTTACATGGCTTACCTCAAACTATTTGTTTCAGGTTTCCTTTTCTCTGATAGGGGTCAAGTCAAGGGAGACATATGTCACACCCAATACTTATTGGAACTCTTTTAATTAACCTAACTGTTAATAGTATAGCAATTGATAGTAGACTATAATTGACAGCAGAAAAATATTCATGTTGTACATATTCCGCCACATATTTCACATGCAGACTCCCACTCTCACTTCTGGCAGCCCAGTAGAAGCAGCAGCTTGGGAGCCAGTCCTACTTGTTTACTCAGAAGCAGAAGGACAGAAAATCCCTCAAGGGTTTTCTTGTTTCATCAGGTGCAGTTATAATCCTACAGTCTTACTTTGAACAGGAGAAAAAACCCTTCTTGGATATGGACAGATTAATATTAAGTATTGTTGGTGTTCTGTGTTGGTAGCATTCAGCAGACCTGTCCAGCTTATAGTATTCTGAGTTCATAAGTTCTGACAAATCCACTAGGACAACTAGTCTCCAAAGTTTATGAGCTCCTGTGAAGCTTTCACACAATATTTCTGAGTAAATATTTTCTCTCACTTCAATCTGCTGTTTTTCAGTACTTATTTTTTCATCTGCAAACTGTACCTATAGAGTTCAATTATATGAATTAACAAATGAGATTTTATAACACTGAGTTCTTATTTCATACACTTTAAAATGTTATTATCATCAGAGTGCATAGAAATTCATATCAATAATTCTCAAATTTTTTTTAATACTTTTAATGATGAATTAAAATTTCCACACACTTTAAAACACAGAAAGAAAGTGATGTAAGCAATGAGCAAATGAAATGTAGCCTGGCAGACTGCATACACACAGAAAGTAAAATCTTGTGGTTTTTTTTAATCTTAATTACAAAGATCACTTTCCAAGTTTAGTTTGGGGCCTGTCACAGAGACATTACCTTTACGTAGGGAAGACAGAGCAGAAAGGCAGAAGAGTGGAAGGGAGAAGGGTAGAAAGAAAGGAGGATGGAAGAGATGAAAGAAGAAAGGAAGATAAGGTGGAAGGAAGGGAGGAAGGAAGGAAGGAAATAAAAAAGCAAAAAGGAGAGGAAGAGATAAATGGAAGAAGGCAGAGAGGGAAGAGATGCTGACCTTGGTAATATAGCAACTTCATATTTCTGAAGATACAGGCATACCTGAGCCTTATCTTCCAGCTTAGGAGCTCCAATAAATGTAAATTTAGAGCTGTGATTGAAGTAAAGTCATGTTATATGTTTTGTAAATATTTTTTACCTGAGGCTGGTTCCTCTACAACAGGTTTTATAAACTAACCTATAGAACTGCATCACACAACAGTTTCTTCCCTTCCTATGGTTGTGACTCATGTACAACAAAAAAGCTGTCCATTTTCATTCACACCACTGAAGATGTGAACTGGAAGAGCCCCTCCACATGCCTAAATTTCTATATTAAAAATGTTAGCTGTCTTCGAACAACAAAACACGGGTAGTGAGTTAGATACAAAATTTACATTCTACATAACAGTCAAAACGACAGATTTTAAAGTAACAATGATGGACTCAAGCAAACAAACAAAAATGTTCTCACTACCTGTTAGTTGAGACAGGTTTGATTTCACATCTTTATAAGTTATACAAGAGACCAGATACTGATATGCCCCCACTGTAGCCCTTGACAAAACTACTGCTCTTTCAAGTACTTTCACTAGTCTGGCAGAACCTTCTGTAAAAGATGTAATATGTACTCTTCTCACAGATCTTAATCTTAAACCATTTTATGAACAGGTTATAAGGAAAACATCAATGATTTTCTCATTTTCTGTTCCTAGAGCACAACAAGCTGACCAGTGAAGAGAAGGGATTGTCCCGCGCTGCTCTGCACTGTGCAGCTTCACTTCGATCAATGTGTGCAGTTTTAGGCACCACATAAAACTACAAGAGCGCATCCAAAATAGAGCTATAAGGATGGTGAAGGGTCCACAGGGCAAGATGTATGAGGAGAAGTTGTGATCCCTTGGTTTGTTTACCCCAGGGCAGAGGAGCTGAGGGCAGGCCTGATGGCGGCTGCAGCTCTCACAGGGAGCGGAGGGGCAGCGCTGAGCTCTGCTCTGTGTGACAGCGACAGGGCCCGAGGGAACGGCATGGAGCTGTGTCAGGGGAGGGGCGGCTGGGGGTTAGGGACAGTGCTGCACCACGGGGCAGTGGGCATGGGACGGGTTGCACAGGCAAGTGGTTACTGCACCAAGCTGCTGGCACTCAATGTGCGTCTGTACAATGCGCTCAGACATAGGGAATGGATTCTGTGTAGCCTTCTGTGGGGCCAAGGGGTTGGACTTGAACCTTGTGTGCCCCAATTCAGGATATTTTCTGATTCTCTTTCAAAGTGCCCATAGCCTTTTTGGAAGCAGAAGTTGTCCCAGTGGGCACCTTGAGAGCTAGCACCTTTGTAACAGAAGCACAATAGCAATGAAAGGCATAAATGGCACAATCAGCACAAGTTCACTATAGTCTCAGATAGCACTGTCAGTTGACAAATGGTCCCAGTGTTTCTTCTGATCTGGAAAATCAATCGAACATCATTTCTTTTGCATTTAGCATAAACTGCAGTAGCTAGAAATGGAAGGCCTCCTAATGCTCTTTCCCAGACTTGACCTCATATTGTGAGGCCTTGAAGCTACATTGGAGAAAAACAGCCACAGGCAAACTGCTCATCACAGCTATGCTGGGTAAGGATGCACATCCCTAAGAAAAGCTAACACAACAGACTCAGCTCTTTTTTTCTGTGACCAACTGACTTTGTTTAAAGTGCTCTATATTTTGCCTAATAGGAACTGAGTCCTTGCATCATGCAGAGGGACAAGCTCTGTCCAGGCTGGTGTGTCTAGACAGCATTGTGTCACACTGATGAATTAGCTCAGGACACAGAAGTGTTACAACTGCTTCATCCTGGCACCATGCCCTGAGGCAATTAATAATCTTGCTTTGTAGCAGAACTAATTAGTCCAGGGGAAGTGCAAGCATGACCATCAGCATCAAGACCAGAGCTACATTATTGAAGGCTTTTGTAGATCATTCTGCATGGTGCTTTGCAAAATCAGTACCCCTACAATAAAGTGGGTGGCAAGCCTTAGCATGAGGATTTGGGTCTGAATTTGATCTATATTTAGATTCTGGAGTAAAGCAGGGTCGAAGCAAGTATGACTTGTCTCTTGGGAAGGAAGAAGTTAACAACCAGGATGGTGAGAAGGATTCTTGGAGCTGTGCCTGGGATCTTTGCACGTAGGGTGCATTTACAGAGCTGAATTTAGCTGAAGTTCTTGAACAATATGGAAATAATAAACAGCAAAAGAGAAAATTGGCTCTGAATTTCTGATATTGAGCAATTCATGAAAGCTGAAAATCTATGCCACATTAAAAAAAAAAAAAAAAAAAACCAGAAATAACCCAATATTTGTTTTTCAGCCAGATGATCAAACTGCTCATACACCCTTAGGGAAGTGAGCTGGGCAGGGAGCAGGCAGGGAGGCAGAACTGTTCTTTGTAGACTGTGAGACTGAGCAGCATGATTTACAGTCACAGTGATCTGCAAGGGATGGAAACAAACAAAAGTGGGCAAACTGTGAACAACTTTATTTATAAGCCTCCTACAAGCTGAAAGACAAGAAGGCCCTTCTGATTGAAATCTCTATCTCACCATTTAGAAGTGGCACTTAAGACTTTCTTGCTTTCTCATCTGACTTTTGTTTCCCTGTAAACAAATATTAATGTGGTTATTTCAAATAGTGACCCCAAACGCTTTCCCACCAAGACTTCCATGATTATTTTATTCTTAAGTGGAGATATATGCTTTCTTTAGAAAAAAAAAACAAAGATGAGATATACAAAAGATCAAGGATGGTCACTGCATGTCAGCTGAAAAAAAAGAAAGGATTCCATGAAATTGCAGTTAAACCTGCTGAGGTAAATGAAAGCTGACTGATAAAGAAAGCTGCTGCATCATAATAAAGTTGAACAAACCTGAATTTCAAGACCTGTAGACATTTTGTGGCAAAATTGTGAGAGACAAGAGGGTTTTGTCAGCGGTATAGGAGCTGCAAAATGGGTTTACATAGAAATAAAAGGGTTCTTTCCTCTTTTATGAATCATGTTTAACTCATTTTTTAAAAGTAATTGTTCAGAGGTGGCAGAGCCACATGAAATTTCCCAGAGGCTAAATGAGAAATGGTAAGTTCTAAAGAGTTGGCATCATATTATATTATTTGCATGGAGGCAAGTTTATACCAAAATCAATAATAAAATCAGTGTATAAAATAAAAGAATAAAAACTTTGTAATGTGCTCTGTAGATAATATTTTCTACATAACTCTATCAGACTTCCTGGGGTCCTCATTAAACATTGAATGGTCCATGTTCACAATCTTGAACTTAATTAACTTAATTACGTTTCTTCTTACACTATATGAGGATCTTAAAACATATCTAGATTTGATTTCTTTATTTTCCTTCAAAATACTGGAGAAAGACTGCAGCCAAAAGAGTGAATCGTGGATGTAAATTACATTCTTCTATTTTCAATTCAGTTCTAATCTTGTCTCTTCATTTTCTTTATTCACCAAGCTCTTACATCACAATGTAGTTTCACAGGATCTTGAAGAATAAGGGCATTCGAAGAGTTCAAAAATTCTGATATTAAAATTCATGCCACAGTTGTGTCTGTCCTGCAAAGTCTTATCAAAGTTATCACCACCAATTCACCACTACTAGCCTTGCTGTTTTGCTGGGATGCTTGCGGACTCTCAACATCAGCATGACAGAGAAACGGAATGAGATTTCTTTGGTTTTGACTACTGAATGTTTGAAATTCTGATTACAGGATACAGTGTGATCCAGAAGACATTTCATATAAATACTGTTGCTGAGATCATGGCTGTTGTTTTTGAGCAAGAAAAAGTTTATTTCTGCAATAGTGTTTCAGAGGAGATTCCAAGCTCATCCATACCTCAGACTCTCAGAGTATGTTGGAATTGCCTAAGCTTGCCTGCATGTTGTTGTCCTCAAGCACTGTGCTGCTGACTTCTCCAGGAATGAGGTTTTGAGTGGTGTTTTTGCTGTAGAAAAGGCAGGAATGGCAACGTGTCTCATGAAATTATAGCAGTAGCATTCTTATAACCTCTATTCCTTGGCAATTCAGGGATGAAGAACATTGCTTACACCTTCAGAATTACAGATCTTGTAAGAAGTACAAGGAAATTAAGAAAAAAAGTGAATTGGAACGACCAGTTTTGATGCACAAGGATATTTGCTTCTATGCACACGAATTTTCACGCAGCACAAAGATTTGTCTGTCATCTGAGTAGCTGCAGGGCAAGTGCTGGAAGATTTAGAAGATTCTAATTCTATCAGATGAATAGCCTGGGTGTCAGTAAGTCAGTGTTAATTGTCACCTGATATACTTTGACTATTTGTGAAACAAAAAGTATTACAGTCAAGGAGCTAGAACAGAGAAGGATGATGCAGACTTTCTAACAGCAAATGTAGTAGTAATTACAGAAAAACACCTTGGTGCTGTATGACTAAGGCAAACCATTAGGAGCTCACTGTGACTGCACTTTTGTCAGAGTTTGTTGCTTTATGTCAACTCATGAGTAAACTGCACTTGGCTTCAGCATGACTTTTAAATGAGTTGCTAATGCCCTTTTTGAATCCTGGGAAAGCAGTTTGATTTGGGATGTACATTCCCGTTTTGCAAGAGGAAGTAAAGAAGAAATCACAATTTTCCATGAAATAGAAATTGTCAAGTAGTAATAAGGAATAGCAAGAATCTGGACTTGGAAAGTTCTTACAGCTTCTCTACTGAAGAGGAATTAATAGAATCACAGAATGGTTGTGGTGGGCAGGGCACTCTGGGTCCCTCTGGCCCACCCCCTGCTCCAGCAGGGACACCCTGAGCAGGGTGTCCAGGAGGCTTGAGAAGATTTCCAAGGAGACTCCACATCCTCGGGGCAGCCTATGCAGGTGCTCCATGAGCTGCCCAGCACAGAAGTGATGCCTGGTGATCAGAGGGAACTTCCTCTGTTCCAGTTTGTGCCCACTGTCTCTTGCTCTGTCACCAGGCACCACTGAATGGAACCTGTCTTCATCCTCTTTGCATTTTTCCTTCAGGTATTCATGCACATTGTTAAGATCTCATGTGAACCTCCTCTTCTTCAGACTAGCAGCCACAGATCTCTCAGCATCTCCTCACAGAAGATATTTTCAGTCCCTTTAGCATAGCTTTGTGGCCCTTTGCTGGCCTCTCTCCAGTATGGCCATGACTCCCTGGTACCGGAGGGCCCAGAACTGGACCCAGTACATCATGTGTGGCCTCACCAGTGCTGAGTACAGGGGAAGGACGACCTCCCTCAACCTTCTGACAATACTTTGCCTAATGCAGCCCAGTTTATCATTAACATTCTTTGCAGCTAGAACACATTATATACTGCATTGTTCATTAATATCTTGCCACAGAACCAGGTAAATAACCCAGAAATAGCTACAAAGCAAGGCAATTTTCTCCTGAAATACTAACAAGTTTACTTGCATTCTTTTCAATGCAATTATTATCTGGTGTTCTTTCCAGTGCAGCTGTTAGTAGTTCTGCTTCTTTCAAGCACTTGTTCCTTGCCCTTACCTGTTTCTCAGCTTTGGGGATCTGAGATCTGAATGTTGTACTCTCCTCCACTTTTCCTTCTAAATCGTCTCCTTAGCAGTTACAAAAAAATGGTCTTTCAAATTCTCAGGACATCATTAAAATTACTCAAGAAGCATCATTAGACTTAAATGATCAGCAACTATATATATATATTGAAGAACATATATTAGCATTTTTAGTATATATTCCTTAATATGGTACAGAATTTATCATGACACAAGCATGGATTCAGAAGGCAAATTTTACCTTCCAAATGACCCTCAGGGAAATTCATCAACTCCCAGCATGTTGAGGAGATGAGGGCATTCATCTAAAGACTGTTTCCATGGTGACTGTGCCAATAGAGGGAAAGAGGAACGGACCTTCAGGTGGTACCAAACTAAACAATTCTGCAACATCTGCTACATTCGATACAGGAGACATGATTTTGGCTAGCATAACAGCTCCAAAAAGGCTGAATCCTGAAGAAAGTTAATTGATGTGGGGAAGATCCTATGCAATCCCACGTGTGATTGCCTTCTCAAAGACAAAGTTGATATGGAAAGCTGTGTTTCTGTGTGAAGGAAAAGAAAGGCATCTCTCCCAGAAAGGGTGGAGACCTCTTAGATTTGTCAAGCAAGTAATGTATATGAAGCTTATGTCTGACATGAGAAGGGTCCTTTATGCTCGTGTAAATCTTGTGTTTTACACAAAGGCCGTCATCGCTGCAGGATTCTGCAAAACTTCAGTGCGAACATTCCTCCATCTTCCTAAGGATTTTGCTCAAGAATAGTAAAATAGTTACTTTTCTTCTGAAATAAATATGATTTCATTGAAGCAATCACTCCATGTTTTGTTCATAACGTTCATTTTAATTTTTTTGTGGATTTCATTCAAAACTTGTGGGATTTGTTTTATTGCCATTCTCCTTCTACTTATAATGTATTGATTCACTCCTTTAGGGAATGTTCTTACTTGCCTGTCAAGAGCATGCCTTGGATACGTTTCTGTTGTTAAATCTCACTCTTATTTCAACTGATTTACAGAGAACAGTGTTAAAGTAAAACAGCTATTCACAGCGATTTCTTTTTTTCCCTCTCAAACAAAAATAACCATTATCTCAAAAATAAAGGAGACCAGCTCCAGGGAAGTGTCAGCTGGGGAAGGAACAGATGGGTAAGTAGTGGTCAAACCAATGGAGAAACTAAAAATTTGAGTGGGGAAGAAAAAAGCACAAGTTAGAGTTAAAAATAGGTATAACAGTTTATCTTTCTTTCCTTTCAGATAAGGTTCTGTCTTGGCTATCAAGAGGACAAGAGGAGTACAGAAAGCAACTGGCAAGTGCTATTCCTGCTTCCACACGTCCTGCAGTGGGGGGAGTGAGTGAGTGGCTGTGTGACGCTCAGCTGCATACTGTATTAAACCATGGGAGTGACACTCACTCAGATTTATACATACTCAGACAAAACACTGAGTTGAAATGCATGTAAAGTTCAGTGAAACTAGGTCAGACTTGGATGTAAGAACATGTAGCCTAGCCCAGATGTAAGCAATTCTAGAGACAGATGATATTGGTAAATTGCAAGAGCTCAAGCATTTTGGGGGAAACAAAACATGACAAGTATACTTTTGCCCTAAAGACCAAAAGTATAAGAAAGAAAACTATATCATTGCAAAGTTTATGTGCCTGTCCCATTCCATACTATAATACGTTGGGTAGTGCTTATGTGTTCTACATGGAGCTAGCTTGCAACCAGTTTAGGAAATTAAGTAAATCGGAAACAAATAATTGAGGATTTTTCTAGTGAGTTAAATTATTGGCATGGAGTGAAGACATCAGAAGGACCCAACCATAATGATTTTGTAAGCAGATTATCTACACTGGACAGCTGATTTCACATAGTAAGTGTGACTTTATCCATCATTTCAATCTCTCACTTATGTGGAGGATCTTCTGTGAAAGCGATTCTTAAATTGTCTCTATTCTCATATTGCATTTTAAATCCCCAAATCAATATTCAGCCTTTGCCTTTTTTCCCCCTTTAGCATAATACCATCTGTTTCAGCCCATTATAAATTTAACACCATAGCACAGGCACAGTTGCAAATCTGGTTCAGATCAATGGTTTGTAAGTTACAGACCCTAATGATCGAATATTTTGTTAAATATTCATGAAGGAAATTCTGAGAACATGCACTCCCCTCCTTTCTAGTGGCTGTAAAAGAACCAACTGCATTTCACTTATTAATCATGTGCATTTCCTTGTAACAGAGGTGTACTACAAAAGCTTCTACCTTGTGAAGCTCTTATTAAAATCTAGAGAATTTATTCACTATTAATAGAAAATAATGGCATCATCTAGTTTTTATATACATGGAAGTATATTAATACTAAAGATACCTATTCTTTGTAGCAGTTTTTCAGATGTAATCCTCTGGGATACAAGATAAGAGCAGACACAGGGATCCATAGACACAATCCTCTGCCAGTCACAAACTCCAAAGCTCATGATGACTTTGGGGGAAAGGATCAAGAGCAGCGTATGCATACAGAAATGCCCTATAAAGAAGGAATGTTACAGGAAATATACTGACCAGTGAGAACCATTAGGTATTTGTCAATAAGACTTAGGGTCTGTAAGGAAAGGATACATACTAAGATACGCACTTTGCACAAACCACTTCTTTGTATCAGGCAAAAGTCCTCTCAGATTTTAAGCTGACAAAATATTTAGTAATGCAAAGCACACATCGCTAATCCTAGCAAGCGACCTTTGCCAGGAAACACTGTTTGGAATGTCAGCACCCCTGTAATGCCCAAAGGCTTCTGATTGTCTGCAAACACCCAGAGACGGAATTAAGTAAGTCATCTTCTGCCTTAATTTCCTCTACAAAATTGTATTCATTTTAAGTTATCTTTCTTTAAGCATCCATCTAGGGGGAAAAAAACCATCAAAAGCCACAAAGTTTGCAGGCAATAGAAATATCTTCCCACACTTTCCAAACTAACTGCTTGATAAAATAACTAAATCTGGGAGGCTTTGGCTGACTCAGCACTCAGAATGGGCCTGATCTGGAAGTTGTTATGCAAGCGATGATCTCCACTGAGATCAATGAAAGCATTGCCTGTGCACATCCTCTGAGATCAGAACTCATCTATGACTCAGAGTCATTCTCACTCCCCACTTTCTTCCCTTACCTCAAAAGATCCTAAATTTGTTACAGCCATAATGTCATTATATTTAATCTATTTTGGAACATGCATCCAATATTTAACAGCTCTCAACATATACTGCTGTGCTGCCCTGATTAAAAGGTTTCACTACAGCAGCCACATTTATTTTTGCTCTTTCTTACTTATTTCATAGGCCAGAGCAAAACAAAAGACTCACTCCTGAATTCCAGCTAAAGGACAACATCGAGGGAGGAGATGAAAGAGCGTATCCTCTGTTTGCCTACAAACCACGGGGTGGCTGAATTGTGACTCCTGCAGAAAATGGTGTGAGCATCTGGAGCACTCTGCAGTGCATACTCTGACCTCCCTGCCCCTTTTGATTTGCAAAGGTCAGGCAGTTTAGGATGGTAAAGAACAGCCAGTGAGAATTTACAGGAAAGAATTTGTCTCAGACTACAGAAGTAGAGTCTTTTCTCTAGATGTGTTTGTGGTGAACAAGAAGCTGCTGTTTTATAATCTAATCACGTTGATAGGCAATGATTTTATAAATAGTGAACACAATCTAGGCAGGGAAGTGACATCATTGTGTGAGAAGTTGTTTGTCTTTCCTGCAAAAGTAAGGACTAGCTAAGCAGGGGATAACTGGGAAAGAAACAAAGAGTGATAATAAGTTTTTCACCTTGGCAATTGCAGAAATGCCATCCAAATAAACAGGCAGGGAAGGAGCGCTTGAATAAGAGCAGCCCACTTCCAAGCTGTGACACAGATGTTGGCCACTGCAGAGAACAGCACCAGTGTCACTGAACAGCTCAGAAGTGACTCGTGCTGCTGAAGGGGTGGTGGGAAGGTTATAAAAGGGTCCTGCGCAATGGAAAGACCTTTGCCTTGTGTCAAGGAAAGGAAGAAATGGCTGGTAAGCGTGAGACTGCCAGATGCTGTGCAAGTGCTTCAGGACACAGAGAAACTGCAGGATCACCATATGGAGAACAGACGTATACTATACAGCCTAGACATAATTTTCTGATTGCTTTAAAAAAATTTTTTTGTCTGTAAATAAATTCTGCTTTGTTGCAGACTGTTCATTTACGTAGGTCTGTGTATATCTGTTAATTCAGATCTCCTGTTCGTTTAGAAAAGCTTAGGCTAGTTTTGAAATAATGTAGTTTGAGTACAGCTTACAATCTGGGTTCACCTGGTCTGAGTGCAGTTACGTGTTGCTAAATGAAGCCTCAGAAGATTTCCTGAAGAAAATATGTAGACATTCTCAGTGCCCTGGCTTACATAGCCCTGCTGAGTAAAAAGATAAATTTGATGAAGGAGACTACTGATCGTCTCTGGAGTCAGCTCCTTCAGGTATATTTAGTAAGGCATAAGTTCAGACAGGTTATATGAATCATGAATGTATAAAAAAATTATTTATTGGTCAGATCACAAAAAAGGTCTCATCAAGCCATTATGCAAAATCTTAGTGCAGGCATCATCCCTGCCTGACAAGGCACCTAGAGCTTTTGTCAGGTGGGCTGGAGGGGAAGGGGCAGTCTCCAGAGACTCCCTGGAACAGATCCCACCACAGCTAGAGTTGCCACCTTCACTGGCTCCACCAATGCAGATGGCATTTAATCATCTGACTGTCAGGTCAAGCCATTCTTCTTTTGTTTCTCAGTAGGACTTCATGCCTTTTCATATCAGTGTTTTCCATTTTGAATCCTTGAGTTTTTCAGTGAACCCATCCCCAAGTCCCAGTTTTTATCTCCAACAGGGAGAAACTGAAGACCTGAAAGCATATAGAATCATTACATTTGGAAAAGACCACTAAAATAATCTAGTCCAACTGTCAACCCAACTCCACCATGCCCACTAACCCATATTCCTCAAAACCACTTCTCCATGTTTCTTGAACACCTACAGGGATAGTGATTCTGCCACCTCCCTGGGCAACCTGTTCCAATACTTAATCATTCTCTCTGAAAAGAAACACACACAGCATTGAAGCAAGCAAAGAGTTTACCTCAGTGACAGTGGAAGGATCCCCTGTGGTTTTGGCAAGAACATTTACCTATGCACACAGTTTTGCACTCAGCCCTGTCTGGGCATGGATCTCTGTTTCTGCATAACTGGCAATCTATTAATACATTATCCATCCTTTGCAATGGATTACACAGCTGGTGAGTGGGAGTGTGTGTACAAGTTTGTGTTCTTGCTAAGGTGTCATTTCCAAGGTGTTCTTGCCTTCAGGCTTCCAGTCTGCAGCCGAATTTCAAGGATAATGAGGAAGTGAGGAAAACAGCAGAAAGTCAGTGGACACAATGATTATAATAACATGCAGTCTTGAACATTTTTTGCTTTTGATAACATTACAAGTGTTTTATTGAAAAGGACATTTGATTTTACTACAGATACCATTGCTTTTGTAACTATTTTTCGGTGCTGAAGCATTATCATTTCAGTAATAGCCACATCAGTCTTCAGTGTTGCCAAAAAAGGTGAAAAATAACATCAGGGCTTGTATGAGCCCATTCCACAACTGTTAATATTGGACCCTATTTTCTAAACTTATCAAAAGCTGAATAACATCTGAGAAAGAATTTATTTTTTGGCTTTTTAATTAATTCCCTTCCTCAAACTTACTGAAATGATGATGAATAGAAGATGAACAGAATGATCAAAAAAAGTCTGTCTGTTTCATAGCTTCAAGATTTAAAAAAAAATAAAAAAATAAAAAAATAGAAAGACTTGGTAATGTAAGCAGTCAAGATGAGTATAGCAAGTCATAAATAAGCTGGATAATTTAATGAGGAGTTGTCAAAATTCCTTACTTGAAAAAAAAAATCTTTCCTGCTGCATTAAGTATGTGAAATGTTCAAGGGCTTCTTATGTAAATAAATTGTAAATAGCAACACTGGATTGAACAAACACAGATCTTGCCTATACTTGTGTGCAGACAAGAATATGTCTATGATTTTATGTCACCATTTACTTTTTAGTGTATTGCTAAACATATAGATCTAACGACGCCAATATTGATGAAGTGGTAGAACATCTCCAGTCACCTTCAACATGGACACTGGTGTTTCACTCTAATCCTACCTGCATCATTGGAAGCTATTCCCATAACAGCACAAGGAATAAGCAATTTCAGAATACTGAGTTCTGCCTCCCAACTTTAAAAAACAACTCTAATGAACACCTTAATATAGTTATGTGTGAACTAGGCTCAAATTCATGAATTTTCCTCATTTCATGTAGAACAAAGGCAATAATATCCTCTGTCCAGATCAAAATTAGAAGTATTTTGAGTCACCATATTACAGTAAACAGACAAAGTTTGAGTGTATTTAATAGATCAAATTCTAATATTAATCAGAGCACTGAAAAGACAGTCTAGAAAAGCACAAAATTAACTACACTGATCCATTTACATTTAAAGCATGACTATACATTAAGAGTTATTTTATGTGCTAAGAAGTTTTAAAACAAGCAGCACAGTAGATCATACAATTCTAAGAACTGATATTATTATGCAAAGGTACTCTCAAATTTAACTAAAAGCAATTTGTTTTTTAAAGCTGCAGTTAAAGATTGCTTGCAGAGAGTTGTATTGTTTATTGTGTTGATAGCTGCTTTAAGAGTCCTGAAATAAAACACTGAAGCTTGTTCAGAACCACAGTGGTGGCGATGGTGAGACACTGATATAGGCTGTGGATGCCCCATCCCTTAAGTCGTTCAAGGCCAGGTTGAATGGGCCCTGGGCAGATTGATCTGGTAGACTGCAGCTGGGTGGTCTTTAAAGCCTCTTCCAACCCAAGCTGTTCTATGATTCTATGCCTCTATGATAATAAACTCAAGCTTCCTTGGCCTGCCAGACTGGAATCTCTGAAAAGTTCCATTTCTTTAAGCAAAGTTATGCAACAAAAGAGTTACATTTGACCACAGATATTCCATCCCCATTGAAAGGTAGTTTGGTGTAGGGAGACCTTCGCTTGATTTTGATTTGAGGCTTTCTTTGAATCTGGTGTTTCTTAGCTCTCCTACATGCTCTTCTGAAAAAAGAAAATAATAATCGTATTTCAAATCAGAAGACATTTTCAAAATATTTTCAACTGGCATAAATATACACCTCTTGCTGCAAGAAATACACTAGTATACATGAGAAAATAAAATTCCTTCAGTATGAAAATTATGCTTATAATAAGCACAGGAAGTAAGTTTATTAGTGTAGTTGTAAAATTAAAATATATAGTTCCTTTTAAATCTAAGTTACAGTGACTAAGCTATGAACTGTATGCTAAAAGCACAGAGTGGACAATGGTAATACCACTGTACAGCTAGATTCCATAATTACTGTTGAACATAAGAAGAAAGGATGATTTCATTTGTGTATTTCACCCCCCCTTGCATCTCTTTTTCATGAATAGATGATGTGAAATTTTATCACAAGAAAAAATGCTGACTGAGAAATCAACATAAATCCTTATTTGTGATAACGTTTGAGTGGCTATTTTAAAATGTGCTTGGAGTCATCCAGTCAGGTGAGGAAAACAACTGGAAACACTCTAGTGACTGTCCACAGAGAGAAACATATGAGGAACAGTAGACTCAAAGCAGTAATTCCTCTCAAGCTCTAGTGAACCATTTATAAGATCAAAATAATTCAGGTAAATCATCATTTGGATGAATTTAAAATGAGAAACTGATTTATATAGTACTGAGATGTAGCCATATACAGGGAGTGGAAACAAGGGAACTCTGCATGTAAACTGCTCACTGCAAAATCTAGGGCCTAGTTTATTCATATTAATTTTGGTTGACTACATCTTTAGTAAAAGAATTGCTGCAGAACTCATGGAGAGCCACACTGAAATAAGTGACTGCTAGGTGGCTTAATGGGAGAGGAAGTATCCTAGATGGCTGAAGCATCTTAGGGTGGAGTTAAAGCAGCCAGTAGACAAACAGATTTTGAATAACAGCCTGGACTGTATGAAACCATCAATAACTAACTGACTTTGATATGTTTGCTTCTTTCCATTCAGTGGACTTGACTTGAAACAGGTACAAGTCATGTAATTAGAGTCCAGCAAACACTAAGAATCCTGTGCCAGGTGACACTGGACTCATTTATCATACCAGATTCAATAGGCCACATAGGATTTTTTTTAATCATCTTTATCCTCATAAGAGTTAAGGCACAGCACTGCAGCTGATGTTTGATGTTAAGGATGCTTGGAGGCTTTCAAAGTCATTTCTAAAAAAAATCCACGTGGGAATATGTGATTTAAGACCCATTTCTAAACAACAAAATATTGAGGTTTTAGCATCAGCATTACTAAAAACATTCAATTTTACTTACCTGTAGGTTACTATAGTTATCTATCACAGGGAATACGTATGTGGGAACTCAAAGATCTGTTCCTTTGGGGGGAAAAAAAAAAAAACCAAGTTACTTTTCTTCTTTAAATAAAGTGTTTGGGGTCAGTAGTTCAACTAATTAAATTTCTTTTTTCAGACACCATTGAGAATGACTATAGGAGAGAAAAGGAAATCTTTTTATATAAAATAACATTGAAAATTCATCTGTGCACTTTTCTGGTAGACTGTTAAATGAATAATCCATCTTCTGTCTTTCAGTGATATAAGGATGTAATCCATTTTGGGATATTGAAAAGTAGCTGTGGGAAGGTCTCATGTGATTTAACTAGTACCTACAGGGCAGGACCCTGTTGCCAAGAAACCAGTGTCAAATTTTCTGTTGACCTGTAATAGTGCAGGATCAAAGCTTAGATTTATGAATATTTGGTAAACTGTGGATTTACTGTACTCGCAATTAAATCCATCAACTAGATAGTAGGTTTTGTCCCTAATAAAGAACAACAGCGAAGAAGTAAATATTTTGTGAATTAAATATATAGAAAATACGAATTTGTGGAACATATGTTGAAAATAATATATGGGAAAAAGGACAGCTCAACTTACATAGAAAGTTGATGCATATTGTTTCTTCTTCCATCTCAATATTTCCACAGAAAAGAGTAAAGCTTAAGAAAAGCTAAGAACTTTTGGTTGCAGAAGATTTATTAGGAAGACCTAGATGATTTTATATGTTTCTTTTTGTATAATTTGACATTACCACATTGCTAAATATTCTCTTAAATCTTCACATTTTAGTCTGAAAGAATGCCTAACAGCATGTTACATTGTTCTTAGAGATGGTAACCAATATCCCAATGTAGTTGAAAGAGGAAGATATAAAATATTGCTGTCCTGTGAGCAGTTGTGTATCTTTTCAAATAGAATGCTCATGCCATCAGTTTTACAGTTCATAAGCTCCTTATTTTTCCTAGTCATAAAGAAAACCAAGGTAAATGTGAGTTGCATAATTCAGCAGCTGTTGATGAAAGCAAAAGCAGTCTAGCTTGCTAACTTTTATAAAGATTTGGAGATAAAGTCAAGGAAAGCTGCAACCAGATAGGCCCAAGAAGAAATGAGAAAAGATGTTACAGATATGCTAAAATTGTCTCATTTGCTGTCATTCAGTGTAAGGCTGATTTCAAAACTTTAAAACTTAAAGAATTCCCAAAACATGTAAGCCTGCTCAGAAACGGTAATGACTGACAGACTATGATAATATATTCATCTGTGCAATTTATTCCTTCTTGATACATGTATAAACCAGAAATAAAAGTTTTACTGTGAAGGTTAAACTGTTATGATAGCAATCAAGTAATGTGAAATGCAAGCATCAGAAAATTTATAATAGGAAGCTATCACAGCTTCTAATTTTAAGGTTAGTTCTTTTCTAGAGAAAGGGAAAGTAAAACTGAATAAGAATAGAAGGCAGGAAAGCCAGAAAAAGACCCAAAAGTCTGACGAAAAAAAAAGCATATATCTCAGAGACTGAGTTATTTTGAGAACCTGAGTACGTTGAGGTGGGTCAGCACCATAGTTCAGTAAAATATAAGGCCCCTTGATAAAGGTATGCTTACTGACAGGGCAGAAATTGTTAATTTGGGTTCTACTTTTCATAACTGGAGAACAGAAATAAGAAGGAAAAAGTCTTAGGTTTGAAAGGAAGGTAGTGACATTGCTGATTGCTGAAGCATTTCCAGCATACCTGAAGATTTTCTCTATACTTCTGAACTTAAGTCAGCATATCTTTTTTTAATTAATCCAGGCTTTCTTTTCTTATAATTAACACTATTATTAAAACGACTTTTATGAACTTGGCATAAAAGCCAAGATAAGATAAGGTAGAATAAGATAACATAAAATGATGATATGTACCAAATAAGAAGTTTTTCTGTTCTTCTAAACTCTGTAATTTAGGAGAACATATGGATGTTTTTATTGGATATTGAGTTACTGACCTTGCATTAGCTACACACGCTCTTTTGTCAAGTCAGTACTTAGATATATTTGATTTACAATTAACATATTTTATCACAGAGATTTTGAAAGCAGTAATCATTATTCAAACACAAGCTATCAATAAACAGACTCTCATGTTGTAAATCTTAATAAGCTCAAGAGATGATTTAACTGAACAGCCCTCCCACCAGAAGTGAATCACATCAGATCAGAATCACCTACCTGTCATCAGACCTAGTAGTTTTTTGTCAGTTTTTTGAAGTGTTGTTGTTTTCCTTTTTCCCCCGAAGCTACTTCATGTCAAGAGAATCCTCCAACTGCAATATTTTCCATTCTGTACCACTAAGGTCACGGGCAACTCTCTTTTCTTGGGTCAGTCCGTCTGTACCTGGCTCAGGCTGACTGCAGGACTTCAAACATGTGTACAGAATTCATACACAGAGGTATCTCATCAAATTATAATCAGTACGAAAACAGATGTTTTTCAAGGAGTTTAAGGTTAGTCTCCTCTGGTCCATTGAGGCTATCTGCCCTGATGATCTCCTTGTGCCTGAATGAGCGTGAGCCCTGGAGACTGAGATGTCTGGTCCACCAAGAGGAGGATGATCAGCATCTCAGTAGTAAATAACTATTTTACTACTGGAGACAGATGAAATTAAAAGCTTTTTAAGTAGGAAAGCAGATGGAGGTAAGTAACACTGTGTGGCAGGATACCAGAACTTGAGAAACCTACAGCTAGATAGTCAAAGCAAGCAAATGGTCAGAAACAAGCAGGTAGGATACAGGAGTCTGGAAGAATTGAAACAAACACATCCATGAGCAAATGAAAAATGACATGAGTCCACTCAAAGTGTGACGTTTATACCCAGGACTATTGGGTTTATAGGGAAGCAGATAGGTGGCAATGTACTGCAGGACCAGACATGTTCCAAACAGTATCTAAAAACAAGCAAGGAGTCAAGGATGGCACCATAGCCACCTCAGGCTCCACCATGAAACAGAAAGCTAGCAAGGAAAGGCCATAACCTAATATTTCCATCACAGACAAAATGTCAATCCAAAGTTCAGTGCTTAAGGGCACCACAGTTCACCTCAAAAAGCAGTCCTTCAATGATGGCTATCCTTCTTGCTTAAAACCTTAGAGATAAAGGTCAGCCAACTGAAATTTGATTTACAACTAAACACAAAGCAACTTGTGCAGAAACTTCCTAACAGAAGGACAATCTGAGTAGGATTATAAAGCTTAGTGGGTGGCCAGAACAACATTTTAAGGGTGAAACCAAGTTTAATTTTTGCCCCATTCTGCAAGCGTTCAGTTTGAGATCTAGAATGATGTCATACTACTACTGCATATTTTACTGCAAAAATGACCTCTTTTTTTTTTCTTCAGTCACTGTGAACTGTCATTTCAGATCTACCCTATAGACAGCTGTTTAGTAAGGCATATCATTTTAATCATAATTTGATAATTTTGCTTCTGAAACCCAGCTAATGCATAGTTTTACTTTTTCTCTTCTTACAGTTAAGCATGTGAGTATGAGTACTGTTTAATCACACATACAATTGCTTACAAATTGACCCAGAAATCATTTCCTTGACCCTTTCTCTTACTCTTCAAAAAATAAAATGGAATTGCAATGTGTGTGAATCTACAAATAGTTTCCATTAACAGGAAACAAGAAAAATCACTTCAGCCATCACTGGGTCTTCTACATTGTCATCATCCACTGACCTCACTCAGTTCACGTGAGGGAAGCCTTGTTTGTACAAGTAGATATTACTGTCCATGAACTGAACTTAAATGATGTTCCTAGCTTCCACAAAACAGTTTGCTCAATCACTGACAAGTTTACCTATGTAAGATTTCTCACAATTCTTTCTTCCAGAATCATACTGCTATGAGACCATATGTGTTATATCCCAGAATAAAAAGCTTTTTTAGCAGAAGATGACTTTTACCCTGTCTCACTTCAATTTATAGGACAGAGAGGAGGTTCTTTTTAACATGTGTCTATGTATACCCGATGATGAGATTAAGACACAGTGGGTCAAATGTTAGCCCAACCAGTTTATCATAAATCCCAGTTGCTTAGGGATACAGGGAAGGGAAGATGGGTGATAGAAAAGAGATAGCAAATGAAAAGCAAGGAGTGTTGGTAGAAAACAAGAGAGAGAATCAACACTGTGGGTCCAGAGAGGTTCTTAGTTCAGGTGCTGATCTCCTGCAGTGATGGGTCATTGAAAGTTCTGTTGTCTGGTTGGCAATGATGGCTTCTTTTTTCCTTCTGTTTTCTCTCTCTAAATTCTTAATGAAGGTGTAACTTATTTATAAATCCAAGGTGGTTGAGTCAGCTCTTTTTGGAGAGGCAGCTCCTGGCTTTTGGATTTCCACAGGAACTCTTTTGTTCCCATTTTCCAGGCCCTGCCAGCAGATAAGGGCGGGGGGGCGAGGGGGAGCAGGAGCAGGGAGATGCCAAATTGTATCTTGCCTTCACAGGATACAGTGGTACCATTCTTCAATCTCCCATACCAGTTTTCTGACCACAGGCCAGATCTTCTGCCAGTGAACTCTCCTGACCAAAACACCTCCAAAGAAGTGCTTTCAAATGCAAAAACTGTACACAAAGGGTTGCTGGATACATAACACCCACCTAGATAATTTACTGTTGTTCAGTTAGAGTGGTATCACCAGAAAGGCCTTACAAAGCAAGCTTTGACACAAAGAAATAAACAGTTTTTGTCTTTCACAACCCCTCCTGGAATTACAAACATCCAGAAATAAACATGAACTAAACCTGAAGATGACTTTTTCATTAGATATCCTATAAGTAGCAAGCCATTGGCACAGTGATAACCAGTCTTTTGGTCTCCTCCATTTTTTTTAGTGGTTACCCTTAGAAATAGAACTTCAAAGCCTACTGGCCAAGAATTAAAACCTGCAAGTTTGGGGAGACACTCTGTTTTCCTAAAGATATGTTAGTATACAAAAGGAAAAGCCATAACCTAAAATACGTCCTGTGATTCCCTAAAGCAGAAGATAAACCATATGCCTCCACAGGTGTTGGATGCAGGGTTTATACAGAACCAGGTACCACACAGCAGTTGACCACAAGCCATGTAAGATTATACAAAAAAGAAGCAAAGTAGGAGAATGAAGGATCCTATGTGCACCAAGGAACAACCATTATTTTCTGAGAACCTATAAGCAGTGTAGTAAGATAAAATCTTGCCCATTAGCAAAACTTCAATACATCACAGATTCATTTCAATGCAAGTACTTCTTAAAAGAGTATGACCATACTATAACTCTGAAAAATGAAGCATTTTGAGAACATACTCATTTTGGGTGTATCCGCACTCTTCCAAGTGAACACACTGGGTTTACTACTGCATTTGGAAGGAGAAAGACTGAACATAAAAAATGAAAGCATATTACTCTGTAGAGTAAAGACAGTGCCTTCCACTAGAATACAAGCATTCTGGAGCAAAAGAAGATGACAAAGAAAATTAGCAAACCCTTTCCAATGACCACTTATGGAGAAAAAAAAAAAAAAGCAGCTCTTTCCTTAAGTAAGGATGAGAAAGGCTAGACCCTGGGTCCACTCCTTCCAGTCTCTCAAGTGCATGGCTTGCACCTGAGCAACCGGGGTTAGCCACACCTTCTCACCTGGTGCTCAACCATTGGTTTAGGCCATGACCTTGCAATTCCTATGCACAGGCAAAGCACTGTCACCACTTCAGGTGACTTATTTTGACATTCAGTTTTACATACAGATAGAAAAAGACAAACTCTACCTCAAGGGTTTTGCCCTTAATGTTGGGGGTTTTTTTGTTTGTTTTTTTTTTTATTATTATTTTTTGTATGATTCATTTTGAAATTGTCAGATATAATCATGTAGAATGAAGAGACAGGTAAGAATATAAATCATGAAATACATCTTGTTGGCACAATTTTCTTGTTTATGTAAGGGCACAGAGACTGTTCTGTTAAATAACCCCTAAAGAAATTTCTTAAATATCTTAGTTCAGATGAAATACTCTTCTGTGTGTTTTTACATACATATGTGAAACATGCAATTCAGTTAGAGCCAACAGTGACAGAAGATCCAGTTGCCAAGCTCATTGTTCAAACACAACCCCCAGAACCAAATGAGATCCAAACATCTGGGCAATTTCTAGTTATGCAGCTAAGAATCACTGATGAATTGTAGATGGTAAATCCATAAAACACCTCCCTCAAACAAATGGATATGCCATTTGGTAAGTAAAATGAAAATATTTTTTTGAAATTGCTTGTTTCCTAATTTAAAAAAAAAAAAGTTGGAAAACAGTAATACTTTCTTATATTTCCAGAATCACTCATGTGGAAATCATGATCTTTCAGACCAGAACATTTGGACATTTTCTCATGAACTGTCCAGTTTGCTAGATAGTTCTGTCTTCAACCTCTGATTCAACTGAACATTAGACATCCAATGAGGGGTAGCAAAGTATTTTATTTACGTAAGCAACTGATTACAAGTTTGTGTGTTGTTCATTTTCTTGTTTACAGTGACCCATGAAGACCGTCCACTCATTGGATTTATGTTCTCAGTGGGAAAAACATGTCATCTCAGAACAGCTCAGAGCCATCCAGTTAGAGAGCCCAACGGTTTTAGGACTGCTGCTATAGATGCATTCAGGGAAGTCTTACACTATGTAAAAGAGTAATCAGACAGAAGTTGTGTAGATACACTCTGGTATTTCTCAAATAATATTGTCATCAGTTAAATGGAGAGGAAGAAATACAGCTCTGGGAATATGTTGCACTTAGAAAATAACTGCCTGTTTCAGGAAGTTGAAAGGCTTCAAAAGATGCTCAGACTGGCACATTATGCTGCTGTTATCCTAACCAACCCTGGAGATATTCAAGGATCCTTAGGCCTTCATAGAAAACAGGTGGTCAAATTCTTTTCTTTGCTCCTAAATGAATGGGCTTCCTCAGCAATCACAGTTAAGCAACATGCAGGTATCACAGAAAGTGAAATTGGTCCATGCACTATAACATGATAAAACATTTCAGAAGTACAAGAATGACAAAAGAGCAACTGGCATGGCAGATACTTTTTTTCTGCTCTATTAGCAAAGCAGAAGCAGCAGCTGTTCTAACAACATTCACTTCTTTGCTCCCAGCAAGTGTTTCCCAGTGCTTGAGAGCAACACTAGTACTGTGACTCTGGACTTCAGAACCATCAGTCTTAGGTAATTTCAGTGCCAGTTCATCCATAGTCTTGATTTGCAGTTCTTGTCACATTACTTCTTCTTTTAATAAATATTTCCCAGATACTTTTTCCCCCCTAAAATAAAGAGGGGAGGGAAAGAGCCTACTGTATTGGATTTTACCCTTTGCACTGTTGGGTTGCCCAGCAGCAAATCTTTATCCAGTTTGGATGTAATTCAAGGAAATCCCATAGCTGACCAGTGATTAGGACTGCAAGCAAAAATGGCAAAACATCTGCCATTAGCAGAAGTGAACCACCAAGGAATTAATTACGCATGCGAGGGGAATATTTATGAAAGTACTGACATTTTGCATCTCACTGTCAGTACAAGTGGAATCTCAACTTATTGCAGACAGCCCTCTAGGCTTGTTTCACTTTAGAGAGATCCTTTAGGGTCACCTTTATGGCTTCTTTTGTATTTTCTGTCAGTGTTGGCATTGTGTCATGGGAAGAAAAAAAACAGACAGGAGCAGGAAAACCCTCTTTGCTAGCAACTTAAGCAAAGTAGAATAGCCTTTACATGGCCATCTCTTGCTGCAACAAACAGGCTGGACAATCAAACCTGGAATACAAAAATTATTCATAAGGCAGATTTGTGCATTATTTTTGTCAGTTGCTTTGCATTCTCCTTAACTTAACCCTGAGAGTAAGAAACTGAGAACAGTGGTGAGGTTATGTGATGCTGTATGTCCTTGATGATCTTGATTCACATTCCGAACTTAGGGACTCATGCCATCAGTCTCTACAAGTTTCTTGGTGTTGATGGCAGAACACGATAGCATGATACATGTACTTGTACAGCTTGGTCACTACAATCTTCATCATGCTTTACAACACTTCTCTTGTTGTTGTGGTTTAATGCAGAAGGCAGCTGAACACCACACAGCCTTTCACTCACCACCCACCCTCTCTCAGTGCAGATGGTGTAGAGAATTAAAAAAAAAACACAACCAAGTAGAACTCATACGCTCCGGGGCCTCAGTGTCCTTCTTGTAGAGAGGAACCCAAAACTGAACACAGTACTCGAGGTGCGGCTGCACCAGAGCTGAGTACAGGGGGATGATCACCTCCCTGCTCCTGCTGGCTACACTATTTCTAATACAGGCCAGGATGTCGTTGGCCTTCTTGGCCACCTGGGCACACTGCCAGCTCATGTTAAGCAGAGCATCAACCAACACCCCNCTATCCTTGGTGGTAGGATAGTACAAGAAGCTGAGAAACTGAAATGTTCTTGGCTATGTACAGCACTGCTCAGCAACAACTGAAACACTGGTGTGTTATCAGCATTGCTCTTCTCCCAAAGCCAAAACACAGCTTCATACCAGACACTAATATTGCCTGACTAACCTTGTCACTTTTTTATGATGGCAAAACTGTGTCAACGGACAGGAGAAGAGCCAATGATGTTATCTATCTGGACTTCAGTAAGGCCTTTGACATCCTCATCTGTAACATCCTGATAGCAGATTTTCAGTGACTGATGGAGGGCTATAAGAACCAGACAGATGTAAAGACAGGCTCTTCAGCAGAGTCTGTTGAGAAAGGACAAGGGGAAATGCTTTCAAACTTAAAGAGGGGAGATTTAGTTTGGATATAAGGAAATAGTTTTTTATGATAAGGTTGTTGAGGCATGGGAACAGGTCGCCCAGAGAGGTGGTGGATGACATGTCCCTGGAGACCCTCAAGGTCAGGCTGAAGGGGCTCTGAGCAACCCGATCAAGCTGTAGATGTCCCTGTTCATTGCAGGGGAGTTGGACCATCTGGCTTGTAAGAGTCAACTCAAAAGATTCTTTGATTCTACATCATGAAGAAAATCAATTCCCAGCTGAAATTAGGACACTCATTAAAACATCAGAAATATCTGAGGTACTTGTATATAGCACAAACTTGTATTTAGCTCAGACTCCTACTTAGGTCTTTGGCTGGCCATCCACCACCTCCATTAGCTCATCAGAAGAGTTGTGTTCTCAAGGTGGATCCTTAATCTTGCTTGGATACTGTGGAGGCCCAGAGCTGCCTGAGGGCTGAGATGGTATGAGCTCCCCAGATGGGTGAGGATAGGTTCTGTCATCCAGACCCTGTACCTTTGCCCCAGACAGGAGCAGGACAGCAAGGCCCAATGGCATCACTAACCCCACGTCCCAGCATCTGGCCAGCCAGCCCTCCAGGGATGGTGGGGATACCCTTCAAGCCTTTTCAGTGGTTCAGATAGTTTCCTCAAGGAAAGGTCTCTGGAACAGAACCTCTGAAGGACAGTAACCATTTCCTCATCTGTGCAGTCCAACCCAGCTACTTGCCCAAAATGCAGCAGGAAGGTCTCAGGCCACTGTAGCGACAGGCAGTGAGCATAGAGCCCGATGGCTAGGCACATCCAAGTCTGATGCATTCTAACCACCACACAGTTTTTGCACTACATTATTCTTGTGGACTGTTTAGGTTTGTTTTTTTCCTGAGTAGAAAATCTGTAGCAGTCTAAAGAATACATAGGGGTTTCTTGATTCTGCAAAACTCAGTCTTTCCACATTGGAGAAGGTTATTGCATTGAATTCTCTAGGAAATATATCAGCAAGCAGACATCCAGATAGCTCCACTGATTTCATTTTCTGAAGACCTGGCCCCTTTTATTTCATTTATGAAATAAGAAGCATCATGAAGCTTCAGGTGTCTTGCAAATTTGCCAAGTGCTTGCGAAGATCACAGAACTTTAAACTCCTTTGGATTTCCTAACTTATTAATGTTTGTTTCACACATGAAGAAAAATCTTCACTGTTTTGTTTGGCTTATGCAAGCCTAGTTTTGTTCAATAATTGAATAAAAATAATAGGAAAAAAAATCCAAAGATTGAATTATTGTTTGAGATTTTAATATAAACCGGATTAGTTCTTTTTGTGGGCATGCTGAATATTAAGTAGGTGACCCTTTGTTCTCTGAGAATTATTACAAAAATACAGAATTATTTGTTAAGGATCATATTGAGACCATATATTTGGCTTGGAGCTTCCTGATTTTCTTTTGATAAATATTAATACTCCCTTATTCACTGTTAGACATTCCTTTGGAACTTCAGCATAGTGTTATTTTTATGGCATTTACTTTATTGCTATCTTGGTTATTTTCACATACTCATCTTGTTTTCTGCTTCCCTCAACAGAGATTGTGTCTATCTACTACCAATTGAGACACCTGAGGGAGGTAAACAGATTTAATGCTTTGTGTTTGTGACAGATTGCCTCATGATTTAAGACATTCACCTCTACTAGCACAAGGACTTTCAGTTTCTAAAGTAGTCCTAAAGAAATTCAGATTCAACAAATCCCCTGAACATTATGCATCTTTGCCTTATTAATTGTATTTATTTCATTCACTCTTCAACAGAACTAAAGTCAGCCATAAAAATTCTCTGTGCACTTGGCAATTGATTAGATGTGCATTGATAAATAACCAAACTCATTATCCCTCCAAGGAACCACATATATATAACCATGTACTTATATTGGTGTACAGAATCCTCTTGAGGCTTTACACATTGCACTGCTCAATCATCCTCAGGATCTCTTAGCAAAAGGAGCCCTCCAAACTGTCAGATTCTGGCCAAAGAAGGAAATAAGCCCCAAGAGGATACTAGAACAAATTTATTTTAGTGCTAAGCCATCGACTGATGTTAGTATGTTAGAATGTAAATGAAGATGAAGCAGGATAATTATTTCTGCTTAAGATGATGCATCATTTAAATTACTTGTCAGCATCTTAAGTTTGAAATTACTAAGTGCCTAAAATTAAAAATGAACTTTCTGAGTCCATAACCCAGATTTACGGAAAACAATACCTGAATTCTGTCATGATGTTGATCCAAGTTATTATTTAATAAGACATTTATTTATTTTTGTGTACCTCTGATATGTACACAGTTTCAAAGCTAAGGACATTTCAGGAGATGGCCGGAGGGCACAAACTCTGCATTTCTTTGTAGAACAGAGCCTTTCCACACCCCTTGCAACTGTGTAATTTCCTTTATTGTTACTGAAAGCAGCTGCACACACTAGAGAACACAGACATGAAAACCTACCAAATCCTCATGGAAACACTTGCTTTTTTTGCCAGTGTCATAATTGCTGAGAGGAATAAACTTTCCCCCCTCCTTTAAAGATGCTTCTGTGTGAACAGGATCTTAGCTTCTTAAGAAGTTACGTGCTCCGACTGCTGGTACTTGATATATGTGATTCTCTCAGTGACCTCAGACTTGCAGCTATCCTCAGAGCTACATTTTAATGTTGACACAGAATAGTTACTTAATGAGGAAGCAAGAGGCTATGCTTAGAAACAAGGTGTATTTCCTTACTGAGGGTCCTTCCATTCCTGGCTTAATCTAGGCAATCGGACTGAAAAGTTTACCTCATTGATTCTTTAAACATCCATCAACATTCAAGATTCATCAGTGCTTCAGACTGTTACAATTGAAAAGCTTGTGCATTCACAACTCAACCTCTGGTGTCTTGTTGAGTCCTGCTGGTCCTTCCTCACCTACCATTGGTGTCCTCAGACCTTACCACCTGCCGCCTCTCAGGATGGCCCAGATTCTGAACAAGAAAGGAGATCTAGCTACTGAACATTATGGGATACTTACCTTTTCAGTGTTGATTCATGATTTTGGCTAATTCACTCTTTTAGGGGCAAATAATGGCTAATTTTACATTTTTATACATACATATATATATATATTAGTAATCATGTGTTTCTAAATGTCCACTTTACAAGAAATATATACTGACGGTTAATATTAAATGTTGTATTATGTTATAAAAGAAAAAATTCTTTAAGAAACTGGTCATAACACCAACAACCCTTTCAATTTCACCTGACTATCAGTGTGTTCACAGCCTCTTCCTCCTTCTTATATTCCACATTCAATGAAGTGCCACACTGGTTTGCCTTGTGAACTGCACCAATAAGCTCCTTTCTCTGCATCTTAGTAGAGGAATAAATCCAAAGCATAAAAGGGCAGTTTTGAGATCTGGTCTAGTCCAGACAATTTAATCAAAGTCATGAATTAGCATTTTCTAGTTGCTAGGAAATGGCACCTCGGCACATCTGACAAGCAGATGCACTTAGGATTGCTCTCCATGACAGGAGAGGTTAATTCAATTCCAACCACTTTCTAATAAAAGGTGAATCTATCTGTATTGCCGTGGCCAGGAACAGCAAGACAGGCATTACTCCTGGCGTTTCTTCTCAGACGTGGGACATTATTTTCATGAAATACCTATTAAATGCATGTATTAGTATCTAAAATTCACACTCACCATCTTTGAAATGGAGAGACACCTTTAAATTGGTTCATTATTAATCTGTTTGTCAAACAGAATAACTGTTTTACAGCAACAAGCACTATTCGGCTTTCCTCAGTATTTATTTAAAATAAATTTTTTCATTATGCCTTATAAATAATCACTAGAGACACCACAATGTATTTCTCATGTTAAACTACATTTAATAATTGTTAGTCCGTTACAAAATTGCTTCAGAATTTATCTTTTGCTTTCTCAGAGTACTAAAGAAAATAAACTTTGAGACTTTTGAGAAATGAAATCCTGTCTAGGACCATCTAATGAATTTACCTGAGGCAGTACAACTTCCCAAGGAATTATTAGTCTTATTTTTAGAAAATGAGTCTAGGTGTTATTAAATCAAGAACTGATATAATAAAGTCACCTGCTATATTTCCTCTAGGGGAAAGCTGTATATAAACTGTGTGAAAAACATTCTAAGTCTTGGGTAGATGTGTGCTGAGCGTGTTTGATGAAATCCCAACTTTTCCAATATTCTCTTATAGAAAATGATAGAATCACTGAGGATTAGCACTAAAAACATGCCAAACAAACAAAAATAAAAAAATAAAAAAAAATAAAGCTCATCAAGGAAATTATTTGGAACTTGGAACTCAAGCTAACAGTCTAACTAAATAGCGTGTTGCAGACATGTAGGATGAAATGCAGATTCACAAATATCTGATGAAAAAGCTTTTCATGCAAAGATTTATTAGTAGAATGATTGGATTTTGTCTTTCCACATCTCTGCTTGAAAATAACTTTTTTTTTTTTTAACAAATGAAAGATGACCTATAAATAATGTCCTTTGGCTGCATACTTATGTCCTTTTCACGGTTTAATTATAGCAGCTGTCCTTTACTGATTACACATTAGTACCCAAACATGGCTTTCTCATAACCATGAGGTACAAAGGCACAAGTGTGACTTCAGATGCAAAGAGCAACTCAAACTTCAGCCATCTTTTGAGAATGAATCAATGCATTATTTAAAACTCAGAAACAAGCATGATTCAGTCCTGCTGTGTAGTGACTATTCACTTTTATAAATGCAGATTTTTCCCCATTAATTATTTTTTCAGTGTCTGGGGGAAAATTGCCAGTTTCTGTTTCCATTAAGCAGAAAAATTGAGAGATAAAGAAGCAGAGATAGAGTGAGAGGAAGGAGGAGAAAAGAGGCTGAGAGACAGTTATGGTGGCATCTAAATTAACTTTCTGCTGTGAGCAAGGACAATGCTCAGCACACTTCTACTAAATACTTCAAATATTTTTCAAGTCCAAGTCCACAGCCTCATCTTGCTGGATTTTGAAAGTCTCCAGCAATGGAGATCCCTCAGTCTGGCACCTGCCTCAGTGTTTGTCCAGTCTTAACCTCCACAAGGGCAAAGCACTCCATGGCTCCACAAAGCAGGTGACCATATGCAGAGTGAGCCTGAGCTCCTCCAGGCTTCTGCACCTGCAAGTTCTACAGGCATCAGAGCATGAAGCCGTGCCTCGTCTATCCACAGCAGCTGTGCCCCATGGTGAAGGCAGCTGCAAATACAAGGAGCTACCTTGCAGAAAGATTACAGATGTGACTAGAGATAATAACAAATTTGAATAAAGAAACATACATTTAATGGGAAAATTAGAACATATCAGAAGGTAAACAATGCAGAAGGCTTTGTGCCAATACCTGAGAAGTAGAGCACAGCCTCATCTGGCACCCACTGACTCCCTAGAACAGGGAAAGGGAGCTCAGATCATCCAGCTTCAGTAGTCACACCATCAGCCTTGCCAGGCATTCTCCTTTTAACTTAGAGCCTAATTTTAAAGTATCAGAGAGACGGGATTCATGACCCAGAGACCCAAACCCCATCAAACAACATGTGCATTACCTCCAACTGATATAAACTCTATGGTTCCACTGACGCCAGAGAACAGGTGAAGGATTCAAAATATTGTTAAAAATGACCTGATGTGGGTAATCTGAAGTCAGGGTAAATGAGTCTGTGTAGTTCACCAATGCAAAATGGCATGAGCTAAAAAGGTTCTGGAAGAGGGAAATACTTTGAACCAGTTCATCTGCCCAATTCAGATAAACATATTATATAGGAGGCTTATAAAGACTTCTATTAGTTTTAAATGTCATCTTAGTCTGACCAAAATAGTTCCTTAACGGAAACAAAGATTGACTGTTCAGATTTTTTTTTGCCATCCAGGGAAAATTTCTTTTTAACTTTTAGTATGACTATCTGATTATACCCGAGAGGTTTGCGAGGGTGACATTTTGCATATTTGCCCAAGAAAAAGCTGTTTCTAGTTCAGGGAAATAGTTTCCTGTTGTCCATTAACCTAGTGAAATATTTCTCAGGTGATTAAGGCAGGTGTTGAATGAGAATCCTGAATGTTTATAACAAACAATTAAAGCAATTTTTAAATACCCACAGATTCTCTAGCATTAATCACTTGCAGTGCCAATCAGCTCTCTGAAAAATTATTCCAAAAGTAGTTTGCTATAAATCAGCATTCTCTTCAGCAGATGTTACAAAAGCCTAATGTTCACATGGCAAAAGCACAGGGATGCTAACACAAGAGGGAGCAGGCCAAATAAGAACAGAGCAAGTACCAGAGACTCTTGGAAAACCTAAATTAGAAGTTAAAAACTGTAAGCACTTGTCAATCTGCAAAGTGTAACTGGGTCAGATTTAAATTTTAAGTTTTGGTTGGACACAAATCTAAGAGTTGACACTGGAGCAAATGGATATGTTGAAACAGAGAAAAAGCAAAACAAAAGTTCTGCATTCAAGAAGACTATAGGATGTGTTTAAGAAAACAAGGATGGATTAAAATTCAATAGATGTGTGAAGGAGCAAAGTTTGTATGGCTTTCTCTAGATAACAATGCATCAGCAAGGAAGAGATTTTTAGCAACCCATCTGCCAGGACAAGATTTCAAGCTATATACAGAAACTCAAGCATCAGCCTGGGGCACTTACTAATTATCTGCTGGATGTGGACCAGATGACTGTGATACTCACCATTACAATGAGAAAGAGAAAAGCTGGAAATGCTGAGGGGAAAGCTGGAATGCAAGGTGCAAAGTTTAAATTTGTCTTTGAAAAAAACATTAGTGTGGGTACGCATGGATGCAAGGCAGAGGTCAAACAAAGGAAACGATGCACTTTTTTCTTGTTACGAGAAACTGTGTATCTACTTAAAGAATGAAGACACACCATATAAAAAGCAAGAAAAATAGATTATAGAAAAAGCAAGGAAAAATTCTGAATTCCAGTAATTAAAAACTACTAGTAACATTTAAACTTATTTACAAAGACAAGTAACATGATAAAGTAAATCTTACTTAAACAAGAACCAAGGCCAGACCCCAATATTCTTCATAAAACTTAAGCTACCTAATATAAATTCAACAGTAATTATTTATTCTGGGAAAAATATACTGGTTCTGTACTATCACTAAAACAACATGGCAAATATAACTGTCTTCATATATGTTATTTATATGTTAATAGTTATAAGTTCCAGCACAGAACCAAGAAATAATCATTTAAAAACAATAAAATAATTCTTATTCTTCATATGTAGAGAAGAATAAAGCAGCAAGACTAAAAGATGCACTTCCTGTTCGATTGAAATTTTCCACTATTGCCAGTTGATGAAAACAATAAATATATAAATTACAATGGCACAAATTCTTATTTGCACATATCCTTTGGAGGAAGCATATCTGCACCTTTTGTATCAACCCTTTCAAGAGGCAGGGAGAATTTTCTGAATCACAGAATTGCATGGGTTGGAAGGGACCTTAAGAGATCACTGAGTCAAACCCCGCTGTTAAAGCAGGAGCCATACAGTAGGGTACCTTACATGGTTCTCGCATGGTTCTCACATGGTGACTGTTTGACCTCTTGAAGCATTTTGGTGGGCTGCTGGCAGCTCACTATTAACTGGTCTGGGAGCAGTATGTGTGCAGACACCAGGCATGGCAATGTGTCTGCTATGGGACCTCAGCAGAGAATTTCAGAGGCAGTGGGCTGTGCTAGCACTGCTTATGATAACTCTTCATTAATTAAATCAAGTAGTGCAGTCATGCAAAAAATCATACCGCAGATAAGCTCAGAACAAACAGAAATATTTACAAGAGAAAAATTAAATTTTATTCTGACATACAGTACTTGAAGGTACCTTGGATCATTTTGTTTAGCTACACACTACTTGGCCACCATCTGGATTCCACCATTGCAATGTTTGGAGAAGACGATAGGAGGTTGGTATTTAGAAGGACTCTGATAACATAATAATTCCTGGCAAGCACCACATTCATGAACTGGGCTGATTTGGCTCAGCACATTCTTCTAGATCCAGACCATAAGCACTGACAACTTGAAGGGACTTTTATCATTGATTTTACTGACCAACTTCAGTCCGTATGGGGCCTCTGCAGACAGTTGTATTGGAGTGCCCTGAAATAAAAATGAAGAAACACCTATTTTTTCCATTCACCACTCTGAAACAACACGAACTGTCAGATCTGTGTCCTCATCCTTCCTCTCCAATGAACCTAAAAGCTTTTACTTGCTTCCAAAAGCAGCTTTTGCAACAACTCCTTTATTTCTAACAAGGAAATTGAAGTTTTTTATTTTTATTTTTTCTAGTTTTTCAGCTTATTGTTTGATCTCATTCAACCTATTTCATTAGAATCTGTTGTATATAACTATATCTTGCTATTTATAGATTACTAGCTCGTTTCCATACAATACTTCATTATATCTGTTGGTTACTGTATCTATACTGTATCTATAGCTTCAGTTCTAACAAACTAAATGGATTGAGTTAGCTCTTGTATCCAGGTACACTAAAGCCTCCTAAAACCCTCTGCCTTGCGACCTTTGGCCCAGGCTCTGGAAAGTAGATAAGTGAAGAAAACAGGGAAGAAAGGGACAACACTTATACTTAACTGCAGAATTCAGTAGGTTCACCCCCACATGAGAATCTTCCTCTAAGCTGTGCTCCTTCCTCTGACACTTCTCATTAGCACAGTTACCAGGGGACAGAGTCCTGCTGATAGAAACAAAGGCTTCTGTTCAGTGGCCAAGAGGAGCCCACTGGGGGATAAGGCATCAAAATCAGTGTTCACTCGGACGTGTACAACAGCAGAAAGTCATGTCCTGTCAGTATGTGCTGGGAGAGGCAAGGCTCCCAGGGCTTAACTCCACATTTCTCTTAGTTGTGTTTGCTCCTGAACATCTGGGATTTAGAGATATATGTGAAAGCACAGCACTGACTTATAGAAGAAGAAAACAATCAATGTGGTGCTTAATCTGATCTAAAGAATATATGGCTTGTTCACTTTCAGCCTCTTGGTTTAGCTTACACTGGAGGAAGAGGTAGTATATTGTATTACTCTAAAACCAGGCCAACAGTTCTGGGAATCTGAGGTTTCAGTTCAAGCTTTGCAGTTACAGTGGATGGGGTATTGCCTGTGTTATGGATAAAAAAGCCGTTTCCGCTACTGAAGTAATAAGCACAATGCCATAAAGGCAGTGACATGTTTGTAACATACATCTCCCTGAGTGAGCACAAAACAAGAGATATAGTTTAGAGGGAGAATGAATGAAGTGGAACTCCATATTGCTTTTTGGACAATTGAGTTCTTTTAAATGTTTCTGTACTCTCTGATGGTCAAACAACAAGAAAGTCTATAGTGTTAACAGTACCTTGTTAATAGTAACCAAACGTGGGAAGATCAAGATCAATAGAAAACAACTATGCTACATCTGAAATACCTTTTTTCTAGCAATGAGGGAAAGTTGAGTTTAGAGGAAGTATTTTGAGTCATTCAAAATACAGCAACGAGGACTGCTCCAAAAGCAAAGCCTCCCATTTTATGATGTTGGCCCACAGAGTCAGAGGCAAATGTTGGTGATATGTCAGTAGGGGTTGAACCTTCCCACCTGTTACTTGTTGCCATGTGACAGATGACAGCAGAGGGGTAGTCTGACATGGAAGTGCAAATGAAGGAAAGATGTGTCACTGAATTCCTCCATGTGGAAAAAAATTCATCCATTGATATTCATCCACACTTACTAATTGTTTCTGGAGACCAAACAGTGGATGTGAGCATAGTGAGGAGTGCATGATATGTTTCATAGGAGTCATCTCCACTTGTGCAAATATATACAAGTGTGACATGCAAGCTCTTGTTCATTGATAGTGAAAATGCATAACTAATTATGTTGGCTATGCTGAAAAATAGTGTTTTGTAGCTGAGAATTTGCTCTATCCAAAAGAGTTATTGCGCTCTTTGTAGCTGTTGCTTGGAAATATATAGTAGGCATTAATTTTGGAGCACCCTACATACATTAAACATCTCATCTCTCCTATTTTTAAGCAAATTCTGAAAGTTCCTATTGCATGTGATTACCAAGTGTTAGTGCAACAGCCATGAATTCAGTAAAAATTTACATGGATTTATCCACCAGAATGTAGGATGTGATATTGCTCATACAGAATCTTGAAGAGGGGTTAAAACCCAGTGCATGACAGTCCACAATTTTGGCACAAAATTGTTTTTCCTCATAAAATAAACTGGTTTTCCTCATAAAATCAAACTGGCTTTCCTCATAAAATCAAACTTCTTTCTTTAACTAGGAGGAAAATGTGGCTTCTCCATTTTTTTTACCCATCGATGTGGTGTGGGATGAAGGAGAACTAAGCTGAAAATAAGGAATTCTTCTAATTGTCGTGAAATGAAATGTTTCAAGCAGAAACAAGGTTAATAAAATCTAAACATTTAAAAATATGGAAAATTGGGATGTCAATACGTGAAATATTTTTCCTGCCACTTCTTCGCAAAATTAGGAAAGTTGCATGAGATTGTTTCATATAATAAAAAATTATTCTTATCTGAAGCACACAAAATTTTGATAAAAGAGTGATGTTAGAGGCTATTTTCATTTGACACCACTTACTGTATGTTAAACAAGTGTTACTTTCTTTCTAAAGTGGATAGGGTTAGCCTCAAGTATGACAACTACATGCATTCAGGTGCAAATAAGGCACTAAACTTTTATAGGAACCTAATGAGTGACTTACTGATGAAAGAATCCCTTTCTTATTAGCGACTCCAGTCTCATGAACGCATTCAATCAATTTTCTAAAAAAAGCTAGGTATTTTGCTGCTTTCTTCATTATTTTTCATGGTCCCTGACTGCTATTGATCACTCCAAGTACTTCCTAAGATTACAACCGGACATTTTCCACAAAGCCAAAGCAGTGAAAAGTCAGCAATGACAGAGATTTTTATAATTATTTAAATCCTTCTCCACTTCATCATGTCAGAAGGCAGATCTTATTTACATAACGTCCTTTGAAGAAATGCAATTATGTCATTAATCAAAAGCAAACCTTGAAGGCAAAACAGCTCAGTAAAATATCCTTTTTTATCCTTCATATTCATAGCTCTCAAGAGAGAGCGTGTTGCCTAGGAATACAGTGGACTGATTAAAAAAGTCAAGGAGCAAGTTATCATATTGCAATGGGACTGCGGTTCATATTACAGTGTAGGGCGTTCCCTTTGCAATACATGCCCCTGGAAGGAATCTTTTTTTTCTAGGATATTCTGCTCTCCCCTTTTTCTTTGTGTGGTAGCTGCACCTGACACACAGCGAGTAATTGGAGGTCTGCTCCACTGTTGGGAGTGCATCTGTTATTAATGTGGCAATTAAAGAGGCTATATGATAATTTAGTGACTATGTGATATAATTCTGCTTCTGTCATTTTTAGGTTTAACTGCTGCTATAAAAAAATACCCTGGACTCATTATTATTCATAAAATTTGCATAATAAAAGCTCCTCAAATCTTCATCTGCATCTTTCTGTTGATTATTTAGAAACAATTTTATAGTAAAGGTTCCAGGTGTATAAATTCTGTTTTAGCAGAAAGACAAGTAACAAAAGACAGCACATATTTTTGCTTTGGCCCTTATCAATAAATAAAAACAAATGAATTGTTTGTTAGGAACTGAATGTCTTGAAGGATGCAATCCTATTCATTGCTATGGTAACTAATTTTGATAAAACTCATTCACTTTTGCTTTCTTCATCAAACAAGCAAAAGAAAACTATTAGTCTTAAAATTACCATAGTTTTTTAGCAACATTAATTTTTTTTATTACTGGAGGAGTAGCAGCTATGTTTTTGTGGAAGCTTGCCCAAAACAGATGTATATAGCACATAGAAATTCTGGTTTGTGTTCTTCCTGCACATGGTCCTCCCTTTCAGTGCATTAGTGATGATGAAGTCTCATACAATATGAGAATTTTATACTTAAACCAACATTTTTTTTCACAATAACAATAATCTTCATTAATTTTTAGTCTGTTTTACAGTCAAAACTCAGGCTGGCTGAAAACAGGTGTAAAAAAAGGCGTTTACTAAAATGAACTTTGACTCTTCCAGTGCAAGTTAATTTGTTTTCAGCAAACATTCGGAAAAATAATAGGAGATAGGAGATGTGCTGGTTTTGCCTGAGCTTTGCACTGTGCTTATTATAAGTTCTTTAGACAGGAATCCTCTTTTGTACAGTGTTTATAACAGCAAATAACACAACATCATACTACTGCACAAATGAGGCTCATAAACATAATAGCAATGTGCCCCTTATGCTGAGGTCTAGCACAAAGCTGACACAGCCCTTCTGAACTCTGTTCCCTGGAAGAGCTTCCAAGGAACAGGGAGTATCAAAGTTCCCCTAAACTAACGTTTTGTGATCCTAATGTTTGCTGGATGCCATTTCCTGGAGACTTCAAGAAGCTGCTACAAACAAGGGCAGTCCTCTGTGGTGCTTCTAGAGACCCTGAGGGTAATGCATAGGTACAAATCTGACATGAACATATAGCTGTTGAAATTTTGCAGATTTTAGAAATCAAAAGACCAACCAAAAATGATTTCTAGAAGCACATCAGTCTTTCTTTACTGGGTACACATTTGAAGAGGACTGGCAAGAAAGCTTGAAAAAGATCTTCTCCTCATCATCATCTACCTGTGAAAGTTGTTTTGGCTGAACACACAGCTCCTGCTCCCTCCACAGATGTGAATGTGGAGTGTGTGTGAATGTGATGAAGGCTGCCATGGACACCCAACACAATCTGCCCCAAAGAAAGGCTTACTTGGGTTGGTGTTGATTTGAGATTCCTATTGAACATGAAGCAGTAATTTGAAGAGTGCTCCAGGACCTCTGCATGATGGGTAATTCAATTTTTCATAATAAAATTCTGCCAGCTCAGTGCATCCCCCGTAGACTGATAATGAGACCTGACAGTGTCCAAGGGGGCACAAGACCTCAGCTGTATCATCAGAGCCAAATGCAGATGCTCTTACCAGAACAGCCAGTCCTGACCTCTTGCGCCACTACCTCTTCCTGCTGCGCTGGTTTTCAGCAGGGCACAAAAGAAAGAGGCAACTGAGGGCCATTAGCCTTCTCAATCTCTTTTTTAATATCAGACTACATTTACAGGTAGCTGCTAGGTCTTCTTGAGGAGATATATTATGCTTTCCGATGACATTCCTGGCGTGTGACAAAATTGTTGAAATTGAAGCAAACTGGTGTTTTGTTGTTTTTAGGTCTGGAGTGTGTTTGTATTATGTGGTCCCGTCTGTTAAGATAAAAGCTCAGAAGGGTAATGAAAATGCATGATTCTTCCAGGCTGTGTTTCTGTGGATTTCTGTCTCTCATGATGCCTGCCAGTAGCATTTCAGTAGACTGTAGGTGACAGGAGCACAGCTCCTGGTGCAAACTCAAACTGACAAGCGTACACTTTGAGCTCAGCTGCTGTGAGACAGCTGTTGCTAACGAAAGACCCCATGCCTAACCATACTACTGTGAGAGCATTCTCACCAACTGGTTTCTTCTTGCAGTAACACTTCATTACCTCATTTTCATACCATTCACAGTAGTGTGTGGCTACACAGCACTGTACTGTCCTTCAGGTTACGTATACTCTCACCTCACTCTGTGGGCCAGGAAGTCAAATCTCTGCTGGAAACCAAGGGAAAGTCAGAAGAACAATGTTATAATGTGCTGAGAACACTGATTCTGAACAAAGTTCGAATGTTCTTCAAGGAATACTAATCTATGTACTAAGCTCTGAAGTGCAGTTCATAACTCTTTGCTTTCTGCTTCTTGTCTAGGACCATTCACAAAGCTACCCAACATTCATATGCAAATACTGAAAGTTCTCATGACATAAACTTCAGGTTAAGGGAATTTTTCAGTCAAATTTTGCCAGTCTTTCATCTCCCATATTAAACCTGATTTAATTTTACCTTATTTTGCTCTGCAGAAAAACCCAAGTTCCTATTACGGAGACCATTCATTTTTCATGTAGCTGGGGTGTCCAAGGCCAGGGCAGGCTATCAGACCAATACCTCCAGCTTTTTCACTCTTTTGTTTGATACAAGAAAAGAGAGCAAAGTAAAGAGCCCTTATAAGTATATTCACTGCACCTTCAAAGGACTTTTCCTGGCAAAAGAAATCTGATATCTAGGAGGCTTCAGAGTTCAATATGGGAAGGGATTTGTAGCCTTCAATGTAATGTAGCAAAAGAAAGGCCTGCTTGTTGGCAGATTGCTGATGTTTGTACTGCTGAGCTTCACAGAGGACATTTTACCTGCAGTTCTTACACACTGCATAACAGACATAAATAACATATGTAGTGCAAGACAGCCGTATTTAGCTTTAGTACCTTGGAAGCATGGTTGTCAGGAATGCTTGTCTGTTTGACAAGATAAACGACCCAATGGATAAAGCGTCTACCAAGGACTAGAATGTATTTTCTTATCTCTACCCCTGGCTTTATTTGAGACCCCTGTGTAGGTCATTTACTCTCCCTTTTCACCTCAAATGTGAACAGTGGTAACTCACAACCTCACAGAGGTGGCATGATGAACACATAAAAAGCTATGAGAACCAACAGTGAAATATTGCTTGCACTGATAAAAAAAACAAAAAAAAAAGAGTTAGAAACCTAAGTTAAAAATTATCTTGAGTGAGGCATTTAAGAAAATGAGCTATGTTTGAATGTGAAGTAATTGCTGATGCCTCTCTGGTTCAATTAGAAACACATATGCAACATAAGAACATTTTAGTATGTGTTATCATAAATGGATTACAAACTTTCTTCTACAAAGCAAGTGTACAGATATATGGTGATACTGCCAAGTGAAGGAAGGACTATTTAGCACTATGTAAATGGAGAAACAAAGTAGAGTTAAGTAAGCATTGGTGCCTTTACTCATTTAAGTACATTCCCATGATAACTTCTCTTCCTTCTTTCTGTTGTGGTTTTACATGGTAAGTGGGGCATGAAAAACTTTTGCTCATCACTCCCATTTTCCCAGTGGGACAGGAAAGAATATCAGGAAAAAAAAAAAAAAAAAAAAAAGTTTAAGAAAAACCTACTTAATAAAACAAAAAAGAAAAAAAAAACCCGACAACTCCCACAGTTGGNTAACTGCAGTGACAATATAAGCAAAGTCTCATCAGTTGCCAGCTGATGCCCTGCCATTTTGAGAGCAGTGGCCCAAAGCCATTGTTAGACTTGTTAAAGACTAGTTTCCTTTAGAGTACATTGACCTGCTTTCATCAAACTGCTATCCTTTCACTAGTTACTACTGGTTTGGAAATGTCTGTATCCTTTCCCTATGTTTTTTTGCATGAGGTTTAGTTGAACCTGCCCTGAATATGTTACCTACCAGCTTCAGTCAGGCTAGCTGGAGGGAAATGCTGTGCCTTTCTGTTAAAGGCTAGCTCATTTTGCAAAATTATAGGAAAGAAGGGGCAAGGAGGCTGCTGGTTGTTCAGACTCCTAGTGCTGGCTCCCAGGACTCTTTATCCTTCCTAGCGCAAGGATTGAGAATTGTAAAATTAACAGAGTAATGGGAAAAATAACTGGTAAACCAGAAAGGTCATCTTGTCAAGTACACTACCAAATTACTAGATATCCTTACAGCTCTGTTTGGACTGAGGGATGCACCTAAATTTTTTCTTTTCACTGTGATAGCATTTACTGGAGAGGCAAATACATGCAGTAGGAGAAACAAGATATCTCATTTAGCAGCCAATAGCTAGAATGTTTATTTGCTTGCACTGGAAGTGACCCAAGGAACCAGATGCTGATCATACTATAGCTGTGATTTGTGTTGTGAAAGGACAATATTCTCCTTTTTAGAATAAACCACACTTCAGCAATAAGGTATGAACAGCATAACAGCAAGTGGCAATAAATACTGTGAATGAAAGTCTGGATTTATTGAAACCCACAAAAAAAAAAAAAAAAAAGAATCTGAATTTCTCTACTGATTTCAGAATACTGGGGGAAAAAATATGAAGTTTCGCTGAATGGCATTGGTCTTCCTTGAAAATGTCTCTGTTTAATTAAGGCATCCTACCGAGTATTGTGAGGTGTGGAGTTCCATCAGCTACTTTAAGAAGGAAAAAAATGGAGAATGAAACAACTGTGCAGAATTAACTGGTGATTTCATCTTGGAAGAAAGTGGCGGGCATTTTTGCGGATAAAAGAAGCTGTCATTGCATCTGTTAGTTCACATTCAAGAGGCATATGCCACTCAAGCAGCCCAAGGACACAGATTTAGGGAACACACTTTCTGGAACTAAAGTTCACAGTTTGTAATTCTTTTCTGGGCCTCTGCTTCAAATACTCATGTTCTCAGATATGTAATAAACAAGCGATACTCATTTCCATGTTTGTCTTTGTATCCATTTATAGGTGTATGTGGGGAACAGAAGCTAAATCTGTTTCTTTCTAAATATTACATTAGCCTTCTGCCCAAGAAAGTAAACTGTCTTGTTCTCCTGAAATTCAGCTTGCCTTTCATTGAATTTTAGTATTAAAGTTGTTTTTATGGTGTTGTGTAATTTATTGTGATACCAAGTACAGTAAAATATCAAAGATACATGACTGTGTATTTATTGATCTGTCTACTGTTCAGGGCACAAATAGGATTAGGCCCCATGGCATTTCTAAATATTAGGCAAACTATCAAATTTATGCTTTCAGAACATTCTTAAAATACTTCAACCTGTCAACCAGCTCAAAGATCACAAACCTTTTGGTAAGGTCACATCAACATAATAACAAGTTCTCTGGAAAAAAAAAAAAGAATATATTCTCCACACTGATGAAATATAGAAGTGATAAATGTAACTTTTTCTAGGCAGAAGATTACCCTGAAAAATTATCAGTGAAAGACAGATGATATACAGATTTTAAGCATCCACACACTGGAGAAAGGTGTTTTCTTAGAAAAATAGTGCTTATACTTTCACAGCAAAAAGGCCATCATTGATCAACATTGTCATAGCCTATTATGTTAACATCATCATTGAACAGTGGCATCAGTAATCCATCTTCATGCTTTTGTCCCGACTCACTTTCATTTTTCACTAAATAAGGATATGGCAAATAAGAAATGAATGAAAACCACTGATTTTTCTGAAGTCTGGATGAGGTCTGTAATGTAGCAATCTGTTCATTTTCCTTAGCATGGAGAAAAGGAAAGAGATAGAAAAAAATGATAATAATAATTACCCTGAGACATATTCAGATTGAAAAAGGCAGGCTTATCGCAGAGTTTTAATTAAGAAGGCACTGTCATTTTATCTCCAAATCATCAAGCTTAGATTTTCATACTGGAGCCTGAGAATCCTTTTAATACTTTCGCCCTGCTACTCTCATTTGTAGGACCTACCCCTTCTTCAAATAGTTCATGCGGGAGAAAAAGAGAACAACAATGCAAAGGGAAGGATGCATCTTATTAAAACTCCTTCTTCACAAACTAAGCTAATAAATATCCCACAGAACTAAAAGTCTGTTCTGGATTTTGAATTAGATAGTTCTACGGTGTCAGAATTTTTCAACTAAGTCCCCCAGCATAGGAATCATACCAGAACACTGCGCTAGCACATTCATAGCTGGAAGGATGTCTCAATCAAACACAAGCTCAAATGACTAAAAGGAAAAAACTAAATTGATAGTTCTAAAGGTCAGGTGCAATAAATTCAGGTCGGGAAGGAAGGTAATCAAAAAGGCTCAATACAGAAACGTTGTCATTCTTCACCTTAATGAGTCCTTTACAAGAGTAAATAAGGGGAGAAGGAGGAAAGTAATTGCTGTCATTGTGTTGAAATAGCTTTGGTTGTGGTGCCTCCTGTGACAGCAGTTTGGTAAAACAGCTAGTTGAGGTTTGGAGGGAGTTCTTGTTGCTGGTTTTCATTTTTAATAATCTTTCCCTGGTTTCAGCAATAGAAGATAGTCACTTTAGGGATGCATAACACCAATATGAACAGTATTGCTGTTTTATTCAAGTGGGAAAGAGAAATAGTGCCTTCAGTGCTATTTTTGTGAGTGTGTGTGTGTTTTTCTTAGATACTCATATGACCTGAAAAGGATGGAAAATATTATAGAGATTGGAAATAATCCCATATGAACCTCACTCAAATAAGTACCAGTGATTTCTTATATGTTTGGTTTAGCCCAGGAAAAGAGCAATTCCTTGTCTCTACAAATAAATACCCTCTGGCCCTTCTCACTTGGTTTGGTATCCTTTTGTCCTGACTTTTTCAGACATTCTCTTTAATACTGGGAATGAGACAAGAAATCATGAGCTGCTTTATCTTGCTGAAAAGAGGAGAGATTTTCTCATGCTTCCATTGACAGATAATTTTTCTTTGGTTTACCTATTTTTCTTTATTCAGAGGAATGGCTAATACGGAAAGTGGCTGCTGAGAAATGGTTGACAGCACTAAACTACTTGGGTAGAGGTAAAACCAGCTGATGTAAGTAGGTAAATCCTTAACATGATAATTGAACTAGACCACTTTGTACTACCAGAAGGGCCATCATTTCAACAAACAGAAAAGTTTTAAAGTCAATTGACTCCACTCTGCTTTTTTTGGAGGCAGTACAGTCTCCCTATGTTCTATAGTACTTAACCCTAAAATGTGAGTTAATGATTTCAGAGGGCTGCAGCTTCCTCTGCAGAGAATACAGGAAAGTATTCTGAAAGCAAGTGCTAGTCCCTGTTGAACTGAGTGGATGCTATACTAGCTTTCCAGTCTAACAGACAAAGCTGACGATTTAATGAAAGCTGCTTACAATGAGAGCTGCATCTGCCCTGATACTGCTTTAAACCCAGCTGCAGATCAATATGGTATTCTTTCTGAATTAATTAAAAGTAGCACAATTTTCTTCCTAAGTGAGTAAACTCAGATGAACTCATACAGATGACATCATAAATTTTTGAGATGTAAAAATGACCTTTAAAAGTGGGGAAAAAAAAAGAGAAACCTGACAAGCCTTGCAAGCTGCACACCATTTACACAAGAACTCTGTAGAATTTACTCTACCTGTGCCATCTGCTTGTGGTAGTATCTAGAGGGCTATGTTCTTCAGAGAAAGGGCAGAGTTGACAGAAAATGGTTTTCTTCATTTCAGAAAAAGAAAGATTCATAGAAAATGGCTGAGATGCTTTCAATCAGGTGTCACATACCTTCCCTTCTTGGATAAGGTTAGAATGAGACCTACTAGAGAAAAAGATGTGACATTTCATAAGAATTCAATACTTGAAAAGTCCTCTTCTATGTCATACAAGAATGAATATTCAAACACTGTGCAGCCTGATTTCCGAATCATCCTGGTGCAGGAACATCAGTAGAAACTGAATTGTCAGTACTCTTATTCTTTGGCCTGATTTTCACACATACACACAAAAATAATCAAAGGACATGAACACAGTCATTTAAAAGTCCAAAAGGAAAAAGAGGCAAAACAATTTTTGGACATTACTGAATCAGAAATTTGTACTGCTTTGAAATGAAATGTCAGAATGGTTTGATTATTGGCCAGCACTAACAATACCACTACATTCTTCCTGAGCAGATTTGTCTCCAGAAAAAGTGCTATCCACCAGAAGCCTGCACCCCTAGAAGTGTTTCTAACCCAAACCTCCCGTGGTATAACTGCAGTGTACACTTCTGTCATACACAACTCATATAACTTTGGAAACACATGAGAAGTAAGGACACAGGAGCATAGCACTCTGATTGGACTGCTTAGCTAGTTAGCACAGTCCACCCCATTAGCTTACTTGCCATGTGACAAACAGCTCCACTGGTTCACCCTGTGCCAGTGTGGATCTGCAGCAGGTTGTTCCACTGCACTTCTCAGATCTGCACACTGTTTTCTGGCACTTACTTAGTCTGGTATCCAAACAGCTACCTGAATATGATGAAAAAACAAAAAGGTTTTCCTCATCTCATCTATTATTATCCTTATTCCAAGAACTTCCTTCATTTCTTTGCCCAAGTATTTTAGTATTTACTTATCTTGGTTTCATTTTCATGATGACATCACTTTTTATTTTTTTTGGTTCAGATCCCTCCTCCCAAAACTGACTGCTTTCTATGACTGCACTGATTGCAAACCATGCCTGGGCATCAAGATGCCAGTGTTTCCACGCCAATTCAAGAGAGGGATTAATAAAACTGAAAACAGAAAAGGAAAAGTAAAGCTACATAAACTCCTGTATTAACTCCTTCCTCAAGCTTTCTCAAGCTTATTTTATCTTTGTCTTTCTTTATGATTAATTCTCCCTATGGCATGAATTGACTTGTGTTGAACGTAGTCCTGAATATCTCACCTAAGCTTAACAATATGTAATAGTAAGTCTGTAAACAGAGACAGCAGGAATTTTGAAATATCAGCATGCTCACTGACTCCCAGGATTTTATTGTTGTCTTCAGATCCTCTAAGATTGGAATGACTTTTTCAAATCAAAAAAGAAGAAAAAAGTTACAATCAGAGTTTGCTGCTTCAGCTGTTTGTAACTCCTGTACATCACGTGTTGCTACCTGTAATTTAAAAAATAAATGAATCAATCAATTTTAAACGTGATGAGGAGAGGTGAAAGATAAAATCTTTTAAAATCCAAACAAAATTTAAGAATAAAAGATTTGATACTTTTTGTCCAAGAAGTTCCCAGACAACACTGGTAACAATTTTGTCGTACAAATGCTGGCAGTATTAAGGGTGTATTTGATCTGCTGCTCTCAGACAAGGAAGAACTGCTGGTGAATGTGGAATACAGGCCGGGTTGTAGTGAGCATGAAATGAGCAACTCCAGCATCCATAAAATGCCTGGGAAGGAGAGTTGCGAAGTTAGGACTTAGGACTTTGCAAATTTTCAGTTTGTTAGAAAATTTCTGAGAAGAATTCCCTGGAAAGAAGATATGAAAGGCTACTTGGAGGTACATCCAAAGTGCCTTGGAGATTTTGGTGGTTTTAGTAAACTTACAAGAAGCTCAGGAACAAACTATCCTTTTGCAGACAACAACTGGGGATTTCAGTGAAAGGTCCAATTGGCTGAGCACAGAGACCCTCCATGAACTAAGATATGGGGGAAAAAAAGGACATATAAGAAGTGGAAATAAGGACAAGCAACAAAGGAGGATGTAAAAGCATTGTTCCAGCACTTTAGGACAATATCAGAAAGGCCAGTGCTCAGATGAAGTTAAAAATAGTTAGAGACATTTAGAGGAAGAGATTCCACATGCTTGCTCAGAACAAAAAAATAAAAATAAAACAAAATAAAATAAAATAAAATAAAATAATTAAATAAATAATATTAAAAGAATTGAAGATACCAGTTCGTTGACAAATGATGAAAAAACAACCTCATGTTGGCTGATGCAGAAGATGCTAAAATATTTAAAGCCTATTTTGCCTTAGTCTTAACAGACAAAGCATTCTTGCAAATATCTCATATTCCAGCCCAGTCTGTGAAGCATAACGGTAGCCAGTAGTGGATGGCAACAAGGTTAGGGATGGCATGTAAAGTACGAATGTATTGGTATCTCAGGGGCCAAGTTGGATACAAGCAAGAGTGTTGAAAGAGATGCCGTTATGATGACATCTGTGTAAAAATGGGAACTGGGTGAGGTTTTAGGGAACTGGAATAAAGACAGTATTATGTCTGTCTTTAAGAAAAGCAAGAAGGATCCAGACAACTTCTCCCCATCCTGCATACACAGACCAGTGACAGCCAGGGCAAATTTACCACAGGCAGGTCATGGTTGGTCAGCTTGATAACCATCTACAATGAAATGCCTGGCATTGTGGACAAGGTGAGGGTGGTGCACATAATGTTCCTCGACTTCTGTATTACTTTTGACATCGTCTCCAACAGCTTCCTTAGCAGGACGCTGAGAAAACTTGGGCTGAAGAGAATGTTACTTGGGCTGAAAACCAAGTACAAAGTGTACAATATCCAGTTGATTGCTAGTAATAGGCAGTGTACTTCAGACACTGATACTGGGGCCAGTGTTGTTCAATATATTAACTGACGAGGCACACAATGAGATAGAATGGAGGTCTGAGAAAACTCCGTCTTAAATAATAGAGCCATACAATCATAGAACCGCAAAGGCTGGAGGGGACCTTAAAGATCATCCAGTTCCAACTCCCTGATGTGGACAGAGTTCCCACCCAACAGATCAGACTACCCAGGGCCCCATCCAACCTGACCCCAAAATGCCACCAAGGATGGGGCATTCACAGCTTCTCTGGGTAGCTGTGCCAGTGCCTGACCACCCTCTGAGAAAATAATTTCCACCTAACTACAAACCTAAATCTGCCCTCCTTTAGTTTAAAGTCATCCCACTTTGTCCTAATGCTATCAGGCTGCTAAAAAGTTGCTTCCCTTTTGCTCATAAGCTCCTTCAGGTACTAGAAGGCTGCAGTGAAGTCTCTCTGGAGCCTTCTTTTCTCCAGGTTGAACAAGCCCAGCTCCCTCAGCCTGTCTTCATAGGAGAAGTGCTCAAGCTCTCTGATCATCTTCATGGCCTTCTTCTGGACCCGCTTCAAGAGTTCCACATCCTTCTTGTGCTGGGGCCCCCAGGCCTGGACACATTACTCCAGATGGGGCCTCATGAGGACAGAGCAGAGGGGAACAATCCCTTGTTTCCCTCTGTTGGCCACTCCTCTTCTGATGCAGCCCAGGATACAGTTGGTCTTCTGGACTGCAAGCACACAGTGCTGGCTCATGTCCAGCTTTTTGTCCTCCAGAATCTTCAAGTCCTTCTCCACAGGACTGGTCTCAATGAATTCTTCTCCCAGTCTGCACACACAGCCCAGCTGAAATACCTTGCATTTGGCCTTGTTGAACCTCATTGGGTTCATGTGGGTCCGCTTTTCAAGCCTGTCGAGGTCCCTCTCAATGGCATCCCTTCCTTCTATAGTGTCAATGGCACCACTCAGCCCACTGTTACTTGCAATCCAGGTGGATGGCATCAGTTGCCTTTCTTTTGGCCACCGATGCCATTACATCATCGTAGAAGCACAAAGCACAAAACTGCCTTCTGAGAGGACACAGAACTTCATAAAGTTGTGGAGTCATTTTGTGACTGGATTCATATATACGTACATGTTAGAAATCAGATTCACTAGTGGAATAATTCAAACTCTGCTGGAATATGTCACCAGCTTTAAAATAAAATATTATTTCAATGTTTTGTTTTTTTTTCCATTTTATCTTGTGATTCACCTTCATCAAAAAGTTTGTCACCCTTCAAGCAATGCTTTGGACAAAATTGGACTGCCCCATCTCAGTTTTTGTTTATTTGCTTTTGCACCAGAGCATGTATTGTATGATTTTCCTTGGATATAGTACCATCATGAAGGATATCATTTTTAGATTCTACCCACTGAATTTGCTCTTTTCAGAAAAACCCAGTTTGGTCTGCCCCTTCATGTAACTGTCTACTGCCACACGTCTAATTAGCTCCCAGTTTCTCAAGGAGAACTTTTACAATGTCAAACTAATTTCAAAAAATGTGTATTACTTCCTCTAGCCTCTGCAGCTTGAGGAGCCTGGGGTGAATTCTGTATCAATTGCCGACTTCTTTCTGCATAAAAGAATAATTAATAAGTCAATAGTTTGAATGGATCAGTTTTCTGACCACATTAACTTGTTCTATGGCTTGAAGCCAACAAAGCATTTAAGTATGTATATAAATTTAAATGCATAAGAAGACTCACTTTCTAAGAGCTGTAATCACATGCTAAATGTTTTTGCCTTTATGCCTTTAATGTGTTTAAGTATGCCCCGTGAGCAAAGTAAGAAGTTTAGGATTTAAAGTAACCAAATAAATGGGAGATAAAAAATATTATCAAACAAACACTGTCTAGAGCTTTTAAGTATTTTGTTACCATCTGTGGACAGTGTTGCCTAATTTTCTTTCAGCACATCTCTAGGAAGACTGAAATTTTCTCTTCTAGCAGCATACTATATCTGAAGGATTATTTTCAGTGTCAGCGTCAATTATAGCATGTTACCCAAAGTGTTTTGCTATCACTATTCATGCTCTTATTATATCTTTCAATCTTCCTTCTTGTTTTTAAGTAATAATTTATAACAACTGACTCTAAATGGATTTTCAATGGCTTTATTACAGATTTCTTGGAAAACATTAAATCTCTATCAAGGTATTAAAGAATTTCTTTTATGTTAGTTTTAATCTGTTCCTTTTCACCCTTGTTATAGGATCAAACCACCTTGCCTGTACCTTATTTTACAACAGCTGTAACTGATGACATTTTTAGACTTCTGAGTGGAGCAGTCATTATTCCTTAGAGCTTTGTTTGTACTCTCAAAGAGTTTTCGCAGCTATGGTCTTTGTTATAAATGCCATTTCTTCTTCCTCCCAGTGCTGGTTCAAATATTGTGAAATAAAATTGCTCAAGAAGAGCCCAGCCTAACATTTGCAGTCAAGGGGAATTTGTCAGATCATGAAATAAACTAGTATGAGGGAAAAAAAATGTCATTATGCTTCTGTAATGGAATTCTGTATTCTAGTAGCTGGATCAGCTGTTCTCTTCCCTGTCTCAAATGTGTTTGCCTGCATACACTGAAACACAGAGAAAGATGGAGGGTTAAAGATATAGCTTACTCTTTTCTTAACATAAGTATTTCTGTCTTCACTGTTAGTCTTCTGTTATTTCAAACTTAGAAGAAAATATTTCAGAGAAAATCTTCACAGAAGCCAAAAAAAATTCCATGGATTTAAATAACACAGTAAATTTCTTTTAAGCATAAAATTATGTTTCACATAAATAGATTTGTTTATCAACGATAGTATTGTCTTTCTGGAAGTACATACAAACTAAACAAACATTTTGAAAGTTCAAGAAGATTAGAAGAGAGCATGGACAGCTTTGTAGGGTAAGCATTTTTCTCCCCTTCTGAATAGCAGTAAACACTGAATATTTCCCTAAAATAATCTTTTACCGCTCTTAGCAACAAATTTGGTCTTGGCCTCAGTCTTCAGAAAATTATGTACCATTATCAAAATTATGACACTAATTCTTTAGAAGTTTGTATTAGAATGGAAAAATCCTCACTGAGATAAAACAGTGTATTAAATGTTAGGAATGTTGGCTAACCATGACAATGAATTAGATTATCTCTAGGAGAACTGAAGCTTTTTGATGCAGTAAGTTTTCTTCAGGGGGGTTCAATCATATCTAGAAAATAGAGCCAGATATTTGAAGTACCTTCTTTCCTCTACTCTACTTTAGCTTAAGTAGTTTGATGTGTACAAAATGTCTCTTTCCTCTGCCTGCAAACTAAACTGATCTCTGTGTTTGCAGTTGCAGAAGCATGACACTGAGAAACAGTAAGTGAACTCAGAGGGAGTGTCTCAAAAACATCAACATAGCAAGTTCACTTCTTAGATGCTGCAAGAACTATAATGGGTATTCTTATGTACTTGATGCACAGAAAACAAGGGAGATATATCTGCTGCCTAACACACAAATTAATCTCAGAAAGACCCACATCTCCAGACCTATCAAGATGTTACGATGCTCTGCTTCAGTGAGTTCTGGAGGAGAGGGGGTGCCGTCCTGGGCAGCAGCCTGCACCTCTGGAGAATTGTTGAATATAGCAGATATTCATGTGAAGCAAGCTTCCAGGGGTGCTTGGTGGCCAAAAGAGAGAATTTTATGAACACTAGATTATAAGGAGTAATTAGAGATTACACTGTCTGTACATGCCATTTCTGTAGCTCTTAATAAAAATAACTGACTTGTTTACACACCTTTAGAAGTATGCTGAAAAAACAGATAGCATTCAAAGAACAGACCTGTTACTGAGTAACATAAAATTCCAAAATCCTACTTTGTTCATTTTTTGAAGAGGATGATTAGGTTACGTCTCAGACTCTTCAAAAATTGTATATTCAGTAAAAGAAGTTTCAAGGTAAAAGACCTGAGGCAGGATGTGTCATATTGTTGAGTGGTCTGGCTGCTGAATATGAAAAAAATGTGGTACAGCACTGCTCAAAAGAATAGCTGACAAATGTTTATAGATAGCTCATATGGTGATATTGGTTATGATGTGAAGATGGAGCCTTTTCTATCAGGCCAGTTTTCAGAACAGCATATGTACGGGATATTGCATTCATCAGTGGTTACAGGATGTGTGCATTTTCCTGTCATTTCAATTAACAGATTGTGACTGTATGTTCTTTCCACTCGCTGCATGTATGAATAGCAGGAGCACAGAAAGCACTGGAAAACTGTAAGTCGCACGACTTATTTTGCTGTAGCACAGTCTGTAAGCCTTTTCATCAGTAGATATATCTCGTCTTCTGGTCCTGACATCTATTTTTACTAGGTAGCAGTGTAGCACGACTTCTATAGATGTTGAACACTGTGTGTCTATCGACTGCTAGCTCTGCAGGCAATTATAATTATGAGCTGAAAAATATTTCTGATATGATTACAAATAGTTAGAGAGAGAGCAGAGATTAGTGATAGCAGAAAGTGGCAAAAGAAGGTCTATTGAAGTTTTGCAGACAACTCAGCTGAAAAGGCTGTACACACGGGTGTTCGCTTCAAGGCATGGATTGATCTGTTTTGTGGCAGCATAACAACCCAGCACCTCTCTCAAGCTGTTATCTTGTTCTCTGGTTTCTCAGCTTTTGATATCTACTCCTTTATTCTGATTTTTCTCCTTTTATTCCTTCTTTTTTTTTTTTTCAGTGTATGTCACTAGTATTTATGGTTGTTAAAGAAAATGTTCAGAATCTTACCAGTGCAAAGATCTCTGTATAAGTTTTTAGGTAACTCAGATGAAGACTGACAAGCAAATCTTGAAAGCCCACAGGAACCAGAGGAGCCCATACTACCATTCCTTCACAATCAGTTCCAGGTGTTTCAAGGGATGCCTCACAGGGATAAAAGAGACTGTACCTCTATTTTCTCTTCCTTGATTTGACTTGTAGTTCTCTGTGGACCATATTCAACACTGACTGAAGCCAAAGGCAAACTTCAGTTCACCGCTGAGCTAGAGCCTTATTAATGGGAAACAGGATAAATCTTTTGTAGTCTGGTGTTGCTCATTTCTCAGAGACTTCTTCACAGACTTCTAGCTTGTTCTGATGGACTAGGAGCATCCTGGAGCAGATGCAAGTGTGTTCATAACTCTGAGTTAGAAATATTACATATTCAAGTGATCTTGATGTTCCCTGTTACAGGACCAGGCACTGAAGGGCAGCTAAATCTGGATCTCGGAGTCACTCCAGACTCCAGGAAACTCTAGAGGTGGCAAACTTGGAATGTTGTCCTAACAAAGCAACCTCAGAGCCACTGAAGTGACATACTCTGGATAAGCCAGACAAAACCGAGCAGAATTATCACCAAGTTTGTCAGAACAGATGGACTTCCTCAAAACACTTTTTATTTTATTTTAATGAACAAGAATTTTCTTGGGAAAATTAGTCTTTAGTCTTGTTAGTGCTTTTGGGATCCATTTTAATGCCAAAATACCACTTGTAAAGGAGTTTCCTAAAGCCTGTTCTAGCAGATTCTATGCTCACATGGAAATCGCCATTTAAAAAACATAACAAAGCACACACCAGGCATTCATTAACCCAAGCACTTCAACAGGCCCCTTTATAATTCAAAATTGCATAAGTTCCCAATGGGATCTCACGTAGAATATAGAACCTGAATGAATGATATAGTAGAAGTATCATCCATTCCTCTTGTATGGAATTTAAGCTGCTAAAGAAGCTAACTGTGTTCTTAACTTTACACACTACCGGTATATCATATTTGCCTCGTTCCAAACCTACACTTGTCAGAAGCAGAGATCATGCACAAAAACACAACTCTTCTGTGATGTACATTGTGCTGCAACATGGCTGCATGGCACGCTTTAATTAACATTCTTAATTCTCTTTTTTAAACCCTTTATGAAATGATGTCTCCAACAATTGAGAATGCCAATTAAAATGAAGCTGAAGAATGTGTTATTGAATTGTTATCATGGAGCTGCTGAATAGGTACCCGAATTTCACCCTTGCAAGAGAAGAGTGAGCTATTATTCTGTTCAGTAAATTGCATGCATTTGGATCACTGGTAACCAATATTCTCATAATAAGATTTAAAGATAAGGGTTTCAATATTTTCATGCTAAGGGAGTTTGTAAAAACATTTATTTTGCTATGACTTTTATTTTTCCTTGAATGCTTGGAAAAACAGAAGATTAATCGCAAAGTAACTTTATATTTGAATGGTAATTGGAAGTGCAGAATTCTGGCTCAATCTTTTCTCAGACAGACTTCTATCCTTGAGCTGAAGGTGAAAGATGGGAAGTATTTAATGCGAATTCAACATTTCAAAATATGCCTTATATATAATCTAACATCCATTACAAACTGAAATTGTGTGTCCACTGAGATTTTTTTTCTTTCTCACAACATAAGAGTATAAAGACATTCCCTGAAGTGAAAGGTAATAAATGTATATCTGTCACAAAGAAACACTCCCAATAGAATGCATGACTGGACTGTCAAACTCATTTACCGTGAAATTTTACTTAGCTTGGGCACAGCAACCTTCTAAAAGATTTAGAAGGCTTGGACTACTTTGCTGATATATACACGCAGTGAAGGGATAACAAATAATAAAATGGAGAGGAATATTTTTATTTTCAGTGCATAAAATAAGGAGTTTCATTCAGGAAAGCTCCCCCACATAACATACCCTTAAGGTTACTTTTACATTGTCTTCTGAAAACCTTGGCGCTTAGCGCAGGTAGGAAAGACCCACTGGATTAAAGACCACTCACTCAGATCTAGCTGCTGGCTCCTACATTACTTATATTTATCCTTTTTTCTTTCTCAACAATTCATTCATCATAATAGAGGACACCTATGTCCTACTTTGTGGCTTTCAGCTTAGGGTAGATGGACCCCTTGGGTCCACATATTGCTTCTGAGGGACCTCGGGAACAGTACACAGCAATAGGCTTATACTTGTTGTGTCTCCCATGGCAAGCACACAGAAGGTTGCAAATAATCAGAAAGATAAAAATTATTAAGTGAAATGAATAGATAGCTACGATATGGTTTAAAAGCCTATGGATAGGTCAAGGAAATAGCATCTCCATTTCATAATCCATGAAGTAATAATGCTTTCACAGTTGTTAGGATATTAAATGTCCTTATCATAGTGAAATCAATTTCAGTGGGGTTAATTTTGTTTAGATTTTATTCCCTATGCCTGCAGTAGTGTTACTCACAGATTTCTAGTAACACAGGTATTAACTGCACTTCAGCCAATTTAAGTTATGTACTCCCAAAAACTCCTAGGAGAAATGTTGAAGGATGTTCTATGGGCAAAAAAAAAAAAAGAATTTATGTCTCCTTTTTCGTTTTTCGTCCTTGTTGCCTTTTGATTTATTTATATTACTGCTGGAAATACACACATTTGACTGCTTGACATATGGCAAGCAATTCCAGAACTGAGGAAGCCAGAAGTCTGAAAGCACTGTATTATTTCAGGAAATAATATAGTAACAAGAAGCCTGGCAGCCTTGGAATGTTATAATTTAGAGAGGAACTTTCTGGACAGAAAAAACTGGCCTAAACAAGTACATTTAGTTCAGGGGTGTTGGGGAAAGTCTTGTGAATTTGACTCTTGCCATTTACTGTGCCTGTGAAAATCTGCCAGAATCTACAGTCCCTGGATGAAAGAACATAATTCATGTGAGGAAAACAAACAACTACTGTCAATGAAGAATGGGCACAAGTGGACTAGAAAGACACTGCGTCTGAATAACGACAGGATAGTAATTTCTATCCAAGCCACATCAAAGACAGAGTGAATATTTATGCTGGCTGTATACAGGGGACACCCTCAGGTAGCGGCTTTATCCCAGATTCAAAGCCTGCATTTTCTCCAGCACAGCCATCTTAATTTAAGCACCAATAGTTGTATAAAACTCAGAAAGAAGCACTCAACCAGAAAAGAAATGATACAGAAGTTCAGACAAGCTGGAGCACAGCTAAACAGCTAATGGATTCAAAACAAACAAACAAAGAAAACCCATCTTTTTCCTTTTTTAGTATTCCAAATTCATTGGATTTTCACCTTTTCTATATTCTTTGTTTCCCTAAGGAGAAAAGTTAACCAGTTTACGAGCATTACAGCTATTAAAAAGCATAAATATTTTTGCTGATGTTTGAACAGGAGAAGGGCTACCACTTTGCCCTATAAGAACATCAAGCTGACTTGCAACCCTTTCCCCATTACTCCCATCATAACTCATTGATATTTCAGATTTTCATCAGCAGGTGTAAAAGTACAGTCACAGCCTACACGGTTCTGACACCCTAAGCTATTTCAGTGGATTTGTGAAAGATAATTACCATTCCAATCTAGGAAGTCAGAGCTTTACTTGGTGTAACTCAGCAAGGCTTAGATTAAGTCTGAGGTAATGAACATAAGTTGTGCCATGGGAGGTTTAGGTTGGGTACTAAGAAACAACTATTCTCAGAAAGTGCAGTGAAGCCATGGCACAGGCTGCCCAGGGAGGAGGTGGAGTCACCATCCCTGGAGGTGTTCATGAACAGTGTGGATGTGGCACTGAGGGACATGGTCAGTGGGCAGTATTGGTGGTGGACAGATGATTGGACTAGTTGAATGTAATGGTCTTTTCCAACATTAATGACTCTGTTATTCTATTTTTTCCTAGGTCAATCCAGCCACTAACATTTACTCCAGATTTGGCTGCAAGAGTATAGACATTATGTGCTAATGCAAAGTTTTTAGAGCTTTTCTTCTAATATGATCATTACTCTGAACTGAAAAAAGAAAAAATGTTATCTGTACACAGATAAAATAACACTATGCACTGTACTCCTGCCGCTCTTAAATGATTCTTTGTACTACCCTCAGCTGTAGACAGCTAGCTCCTCCACAGTCAAGGAGTCAGCCTGGTGAAACTCTAAGCTTCAGGGTCTTTCTCCTTTACCAGCAGTAATGAGATACAGCACTGAAAATGAATGGCAATTAAATATATCCATCTTTCCAGACATTGAGGATGTTAGGAAGAGGAAAATGAGATTTTGCACAGCATTGTGAGGATAAGAGATTTATACATTTTGAAGGGAAATTATATGGCAGAATTGCCCTGGAAACCTGGATTTAACAAAATAGCAAGGGAACATTTGTTTTTCCAGAACACCCTCTTTTCCTAGGCAATGAATATCTACATACATTTTTGCAGACATATGCATTAACTTGAAAAATGCTAGAGAGCTATACTTGCCTCTACTTACTTCATTTTGATGAATCTTCCACAGCTATAACAAGATGTAACTACTCGTGATTTAACCTGGAAGGTAGGTAAACGCTACACAGTTGTTCGCTCACACCCTTGCTCCCAGTGGGGTGGGAGAGAGAATCAGAAAAAAAAAAAAAAAAGAACTCATGGGTTGAGATTAAAACCATTTATTAAGACAGGAAAGGAAGAGAAAGAAAAAAAAAAGATACTAGTAATTATAATTTCATGTGTATATGTACATATAGATATACATATGCATATACAAAGTGATGCACAAAGCATCTGCTCACCGTCTGCCAAGTGATGCCAGACAGTCCCCAAGCAGTGGCTGCTTCCCTTGCCAACTCCCCACCATTCTCAAGGTGGTTTCTTTGCATGACATCATATGGTCTGGAACATCCTTTGGCCAGTTGAAGTCAGCTGTCCGGGTGTTGTCCCTTCCCAACTCCTTGTGCCCCCCCTCAAGACTCCTCACTGGCAGGACTGAACAAGAAGCTGAAAAACTGATATGTCCTTTGCTCTGTTCAGCACTGTTCAGCAACAGCTAAAACACTGATGTGTTATCAACGTTGTTTTTCTCCTAAAGCCAAAACACAGCATCATACCGGACACTATGAAGGAAAAATCAACTCTGTCCCGTCTGAAATCTGGACAGAAGTGATGAATATATATCATATGTGCTAAACACAGGTTGAAAAAGTTAACTATATTTCAGTCTCAGAAAAACTTGCTATTCACTTTGCCGCCCAAAAGAGAATGGTAGCGCAAGTATAAATATTTCATTCTTCTCCTTCATCTGTAATTAAAATACATAACATGCAAAAATCTAGCATGCTTTAAATTACCATCATTATCAAAACATGAGCTGGGTTTTCTTTTCTTTTTCTTCC